>JAZGTI010005401.1:0-25513 GCA_036877585.1 Botia kubotai
GTGTGTGCGCACTTGGATGGGTTAAATGCAGAGCACAATTTCCGAGTATGGGTCACCATACTTGGCCTCACGTCACGTCCTTTCCTTTCCTAAAGTGTACTGAAAACTTGTTATCTATAGAATGACTTTCATACATACTATGAGTAAGCCGGTGCCCAAGCACTTTATAGGTGGCAGCATGAAACGATCTGGATACAGTTCAGCTAAACATGACGAGCAGATGTAGTATGTAAAGACATCTCACCTCAGTGGAATGTGTTTATTCCTCTGTGTGGAGCGTGTCTACTCTGCTCGATGAAGGAACGCTCTTAGCCAAGATGAAGACATTGTATCATATTTCTGTTGGTAGGAAATGGACTGTCTAACGGCCACTTCTGTATGCATGATGTGAATAATTATGTCGTTCATTTTGATGTGGCGGTGTAATAGCTGTTTGTTGTAAACGTGTATCTCCATGTGTCGCACTAGTATTCAAAAAGAAGTGGGCGGGTCCAAAGACTTATGTGATTGGTGGAAGAACGTTTTGATCTGTGTCGACCAATTGAATGAAAATCATTCGGCCACCAATAACGTAATTTCCGAGAACAGATGAAACGTCATTAAATGCTGAATGGTAAAATACTTAGTGGACTAAGTATAGCGGTTGTTGTCCAAAATGAATCTTTCAGAAACAATGAGGCTTTTGTATTGAAGTTATACTCATTCCACGAAGCATTTACTGACACGTGGTGATAAAAAAAGATGAAGCGCATTTAAAAAGCGCGACACCAGCGTGTAATAACTGAGGGAAGAGTGTGTTGAGAGATCAGATCAGATCAGATTCATGTACTCTCTGATCAGATGACGCAGCAGTCACATGATTGTGTTTGCTCATAACAAATCGACTCAAGATCAGAAACAGCGCTTTAAATATGAAGTGGAATGAAGTCATTTTTGAAATATGTGTTAGCATCTGCGATGTAACGTTTAAACCACATGAGAAGTACAAATCTTTCATTCATACAGGATGCCACAGACTTCACAGTTGCAAAAGTTATAATTATGTTGTGGTCCATTATATATTTATTATACATAATCATTTGCTAGTCAGTGCATAGAATATTAAGTTGTGCAAACAATAAATCAAATCACTACAAACCATTATGATCCATTCCAAATAATCTTTCTATCATAAACTTTCCAAACATGAGTAAACGTGCATAGACACTGAAATGTTAGTAAATATGTTACACGGTAACACGGTTGACATCACATTCCGAGATAAATGACAAAGCATTACAATGCACATTCATTTTAAAAGGGAGAGTCATGATGCCTTGAGCAAAAGCATCTTTTCCCCAGTGGCTCAGGGGCTGCAGTGATAGCTGCCCACTGCTCCAGGTGTGTGTTATACCTGACAAATACCTCAATTTCACTTTAAAATAACTAGAGTAAAATTCTTTGTATCACACCCCTAAACCAATGATAGGTTTAGTTAAGCACATACTTCACAAAACCTTATAGTGCCCCCTATGTACACCCCCCCAAACCAAGGACTTAAGAAAAATGAACCTCTCAGAAAAGAGTTTGATTTAACGTGAAAACAAACAAATCACATATGACAATGTTTATCACTGGTTCAATATTATGATGCTAAAGATTTGAATGTCATGTCTGTTGTGTTGGATTCTGATCTATATGCTCCAGAAGTTTACATATGAGATACTGAAGATGCTGCTCATCAGTTAATGATGGTGAAAAATATCAGAATTACTGATTCCTATATCAGAACTACTGAGAACTACTGTTTCCTCTCAAAACAGTAAACACAATTTAGTAAAATGTGTAACCACTAATGCTGAGTGATAGCAGTGGTTGTGCTGGAGCTGGATGAGCTGCGACAGCAGTACAGAGACTTCATTATCTTGTCAACATCACTCCTTATGAACAGATACAATAAACAATCTGCTAATGGGTTAAGATACAGGGGATAATGAGCAAATACATAAACTTTATAAGCAACATGCTCAGGTTGGTCCTGTAAAAACAGCAAAGAAAAACTTGTAATTGAGATGGGGAGAATGAGAAATGTGTAGGTCAGCAGCACAAGAGACAGGCTGCCCAAAACTAATGCCCGCTTATGTGGCGTAAGTGATATGGCATGAGAGAGGCCCCTCCAAGTACCAACAAAACACAGGATGATAATTAGGTAGGGGATTAAAAATGCTAGACACTGGGAAACCAAGTTAAACAGCTCGACTTTATCTACTTTGGTAAAGGTCAGCGGCACTAACCAGATGATCACAGAAATGAAACAGGAGGTTTTGAGGGTATGGTAAGATCTATACCAGTGAGGATGAGAAACCAAGAGATATCTTTCACATGCAATACATGCCATGAAAAACAGGCCCACCACCAAGGTATACTTATAAGCACTCCACAATCTACTGTTCAGCCATGGAGTTGTAAAGCAGAGCATCATCAGGGTCTGTAAAAAATCTGAAAGAATCAGATGGAGCACATAAACTGAGGCAGCATGATGAGATTTGATGAGAAAACACAATGCAGACAGAGTTAGGAGAATGACTGGAATCTCAATGGTGGACACAATCCAGATAAACACACATTCTTCATAGTCTAATCCATCAAGATTCTTTGTAACTGAATCATTCGACACAGCCGAGTCGTTGATGCTGAATTGTGCCATGGCATCACCAAGTCTTGACAGTCAGCACTGAAATGGTAACAAACACACTCTTCACTCATTTCTCACTTCAGTGTTTTGTGTTGCACACTCACACAGTCAGTTAAAACAGAAAATTACTGTCATTCAATTTGAACTTCACGTTAAGAAAGTTAATTAGCACTTTAGTTAATTTCACTTTAATTCTAAATCAAACAAAACCAACTTGTTTTTGTTTGTGGACTGTTTATGAATAAACCACATACATTTATGTTCACTCATAAATGAATACACACATGTAATACAGAGCTGGTAATAGCAAACTAGCTGACAATATGAGCCAGACAATTTCATCAAGTTCACACACTAGATGACATGATCTTACCTGGAATCAGACGATGGATCCACTTACAGGACTGAAGGTGTTCCTCATCAGTTAATGCTGCTGTTCATGAGCTGGTCGTGGTTACAATAGTGAGACAAGGACATTTTACTTTTGTACCTACAGGGACAAAAATATTATGCACTTGTTTAGGTTTTCCATAATGCTTGAAAAATTCCACAATCACAGCTGACAGGACACAGTTTATACTTTGTGACAAGGACAATTTTTAAGAGCAGAAAACATCATTCTGTAAAACAACCTCTGTAAGGAGGATGGTGCAAACCAGAGCCAATCATTAGCATGCAGCTTTTATACAGATAGAAGACCTTTCTGAGAAACCACAGAATGTTTTTCTGTGCACACATTAACACTAATGTTTCTAGTCTCTGCAATTATAAACCACTTCCTCCATTAACGTTTAAAAAACTTATTTAAAACGTATTACTGAATTTGTGGTTGCATTTTGAGTTCTCACCAGTACATTAGCCGTAGCTAATGATTCCTGTTAATATATTTCTTAAATTCTTAAGTTCGCAGCAAAACGTTGTAGAGTTTTGCAAGTGAGAGACACTACAGATGGAAAGATTCATTTGTGAAAAGCTGAACGCCGCCGGCAGGTGACACCAGGCGCACTTGATCATAACGTGTACGAATTTTTAAAAGCACTTTCACACTTTATACTTTAACGGTCATGCACGCAGCTAGCAACCATTTATTTGGCATTCATGCTTTATTCTGCACTTCTCTGTGACATTACTGCTCTTGCTGGATGAGAATCTTGTTGGAATCTTTGTGACGAAATCAACATTGTTCAGTACAAAATCCACAACAAAACTAGATCTGACTTTCCTGATGTTCAGTGTGTTTCTACAGTTGTGTCCTGTAGCTCAGTGGTTAGAGCATGGGTTTTGATGGGTTTCCCAGGGATGGCACATACTTATAATCAATATATAGTATAATGCAATGTAAGTCGTTTTGGATAAAAGCGTCTGCCAAATGTGTAAATGTAAATGCATTCTAAACAATAACACCCTCCCCCAGTTGGATGTTAATTGCACTAAAGTGGGAAGGCTGAGGAATTTCTTTTACCACACTTATATTACTTAACACCACTAACAGTTTACCTCCATAAAATTCACTGTCATGACATCATTGTTTTGTCTCTTTAAACACGAATGACAATTGGGGATGATTGGTCTTTCCTGTCTTGATAATTGATCTTAAATGAATTAATAATTAGATACATTATCTGAATGGATCTTTTGGGTATAACGATTACCATTATATAACATTTGCACGTAAAGTAGCACGACTACTTATGCATACAATATTTTAACATCTCTGTTGCCTAACAAGCTTATGCTTCGTTCGGCTTCGGCCAAGCGTCGTCTATTTTCGCTATCACTCGTCTTTTTCCGTCACATTCTCGGTTACTCTCGATCAGTGCAGTGGAGTTGATGATCGGATTTTCGTCTCGTCTTCTGTGTTGTTGTTCTCGGTGACGCGACGGAGGTGTAGCCTGACGCGGTCTCTTACGTGTCGGCCTGAATAAAAGTGGAGCTCCGAGGGCTCGAGAGTGACGGAGCGAGTCTGTATCGGTAAGAGGAGGCAACTGTCCGGAGGAAAAGGGCTCGTTCCGAATGGCACATAGGTCCGGTTTGGGTTCGGCCCGGTGGAAACAAAGAGATCATGGCGGCTGTCTGTAGTTGTTGCATGCAGGGAGGGCAAACACGAAACACAAGCGCAGGGTGGGAAATCTTGATGCATGGCTGACCTTTTAAAATTCAACGAAATGTGAATGCACGACATGCCTGCTGTTCTTTTTTCATGTGTGCCGGATTATCGATGCGTGTTTTTTCTTTTTCACACTCTGGCAAGACAAGATGTATGCTGCTGGTGGATGCAGGGTGTAACAATCGTACATCAGTCTAGGAATTATCTCATCTCATCCTGTGTCAGTGATGTATTGTGCTGTTTATTGGACACGCCCTGATAATAGGTTATTATTAGGTTAATATCTTTATGAAATGCCATTGTCAGAAAGCAGTAATTACACAACACACATATTGTGTGTGTAATCTAGGAAATCATTTTCTTCTAAACATTGCACGACTAATAAAGAAATGCAACATTATAAATTATATTTTCATATTAGATTGCACTCATTTATTTGCAATGATCATGGTTGTGAATTTTGTTGTTAAAAATTGCACTGCCATGTAAATGTTTTTGCTCCAAACAAATGATTTGAGTGTAAAAACAGAAAGTTGTGATTAGCGCGCTTGCATAAAGTTCTAGACATAAAGAACTATGAGCACTCCGCAGCTACACGTTTCCTTGAGTAAGCTGTCTGTCAGAACACAGGATTTGAAAAGTAGAGGGAGATCTATGTATGACCAATCAAAGCACAGACAGATTGAGCGTCATGAGCTCGCATTACCGCTTGTTCACGCTTTCTGCCATGCTGGATCTCTCTCTCTCTCTCTCTCTCTCTGAAATCGTTGGCATGATTGATATGCATCAAAACAAATGTTACAGTGTTGCAAATACAGTATTGATCATAGCAGAGTTTGGTTTCTGAGAGTGTGCAGTAAAACCCATTTGAAATGAAATTCTCCAAATGCAATGTGAATTCTCTATTTGTCTTTGCATTTTAGTATTTTAATATAATCTGGAAAGATGTGCTGTAGGTTTTACAAATCGGAGAGTTCACTCTGCAGGAGGGCTGAAGGCAGTCACAGTTTATTTATGACTGCATTAAATCAATGTTCTGTAGTCTGTAGTCCCTTCATATCTGCATGAGGTAACTGAATCCAATTCTTTCTCTTCAGCCTAAAGGTTCTCCAGTATCTGCAGCATATCTGCAGCAGTGTATCGTCATGCGTTATCAATACAGATGCTGTAACGGGCTTTTGTACTTAAATGTTATGACTGAGCAGTGCATGAGTAATTTTATACTCTCATATTAGGATTTTAAAGCATCTGGGGGCTGTGTGCTGTTAAAATGTAAAACATAACCTTCCTCTAAATGTTCGCAGTGCAAATAGTACATAATTTCTTTTACATTGGTTTATGTAAACTAAAGGGTCAAATGTCATAATTCTCTTTACTCTGACTACAGTGTGAGCAATCTGAGGAGGCCTTATTGATGCATTTCTGTTTGTTTGTCACAGTGGCTATTGTGTTTGTTACTAACTTGCATGTTTTAAAGTTAGTTTTACTTCACAAGAAACTCTGGTGCTTTATTTTTATTTGCTTCACTTTAAAACCAGATAACATTTATGTTAGTATAATAGCACAACCCAAACATAACATAATTGTTGATATGATGGGCTGGATGAAACACTAGGACAATCAGCTATATGTTTTGACTGTTCCTGTTTTACACTTTTTAGGGGGAAATTAGAAAAGGTGCTTTAGAAAATATGTGGAAGAACAGTTTAACCCATAAGAAAAGTGTTTGTTGAATAAAAGTGTTTAAACATTCTGCATATCTCTACTCACATGTCAAAGTTACTTTTTTATGCATCAGCCTCTCTGTGTCTGATCAGATTTTCTCTCTAGTGGAGTCCAAGGACCCGCAGAAGTTGCTGGACCGTGTGAAGTTTGCCTTTAGGTACTTCATTTACAGGTGTGTGTTATGAATTAGAATGAACTGGTACATAATTTTAGGGGTAGGGGTAGGTTATGTATTTTTTTATCATGTAAAATACAACTTCGTATTGGCCATTTTTAGCTCCATTTATAGCCCTGACTTAATGTTTTGACTTATTTTGTGTTGTGATGTGGTACTGGCCTCCTGTGGTTCAGCAGCTAACTCAATGACGATGGAGTCGGGGGCCAGTGCCCAGCAGGGTGCAGACACTGCGGTTTCTGAGACAGAGAGTCAGCAGATTACACAGGCCCAAATCGCCACTCTAACACAGGTAGAAACTAGGCAGGCTTAAACTTAATCTTTAATCAGAAGGTTTATCAAGTTCTATGAAGAGCAGGTGCTGCTCTGTGTTTGACCATGTGTGGCGTTTGGCACAGGTGACGATGGCTGCGGCACATGCTAGCGCCACGGCACCCACTGTCACACTGGTGCAGCTGCCCAATGGACAGACGGTGCAGGTGCACGGAGTGATCCAGGCTGCCCAGCCCTCAGTCATCCAGTCACCACAGGTGCAAACTGTGCAGGTAGGACATTTCGAGCATGTTTCTAAAGGTTCATGACTGATGTTCATGTCAGGTCACAATACACACATATGTTTTGTTTATTACAGGATTCTGTTAAATGTGTTTCATGTAATATTTGTGTGTGATTTATTCTGAAATATTTGTGTAATTTCCATAAGCCATTTTCTGTTTTCTATGTGTGTTGATCAGATTTCTACAGTAGCAGAGAGTGAGGACTCACAGGAGTCTGTGGACAGTGTAACTGACACTCAGAAACGACGAGAGATACTTTCTAGACGCCCCTCCTATAGGTATGTGTTGTTCTACATAAGCGTTTTCAAGGTTCTGCATCATGCAAGGAAATCTTGCATTCTACAGCTGTCTGTGCTCAATAGGAAGATCCTGAATGACCTGTCGTCAGACGCTCCAGGCGTTCCCAGAATTGAAGAGGAGAAATCTGAGGAGGACAGTGCTCCTGCCATCACTACAGTAACTGTGCCAACCCCAATATATCAGACCAGCAGCGGCCAGTACAGTATGTCACTGTATAGAAGACTGTTTGTTTTTTTGAGTTTTTTGGATTCAAACCTGCATCTTCTACACAAGTAACAATGTTCAATGTTCAGCTCTGACATATGTGGTTCTTAGACCACCTTGTCACTAAATGGCTAACAACGTTTCTGTTGGTGCCCCAGTTGCCATTACCCAGGGTGGAGCCATACAGCTGGCCAATAATGGCACAGATGGAGTGCAGGGCTTGCAGACTCTCACCATGACAAATGCAGCAGCTGCCCAGCCAGGCACCACCATCCTGCAGTATGCCCAGACCAGTGACGGTCAGCAGATCCTGGTGCCCAGCAATCAGGTGGTCGTACAGGGTGAGTAGGATTAATGCTAATATCCTCTAATCTTGTAATCTAGGCTGTGATTATTTGCAACTCATCTGGACTCTGTTTCTGTCTGTATTCACTGAACGATTGTTGGCTGTGTTACATTTATCCTACAGCTGCTTCTGGTGATGTTCAAGCCTATCAGATTCGTACTGCCCCCACTAGCACTATTGCCCCAGGTGTGGTCATGGCAACCTCTCCTGCCCTGCCAAATCAGGGAGGTGCTGAAGAGGCCACACGCAAGAGGGAGGTCCGCCTTATGAAGAACAGGTATAAACACAACATTCTCCTCTTTGCTAGATTACTAGTTTGTAAACATTACCAAAAATTTCCAATTAATTCCCATGAATTGCTGCAATATTCCAACTTGAAATTTCACAGCTTGCAACCCTACTTCTAAATTCCTAGCTCTGTCAATGTGTACATGCATATTTCTGACCAGTAAGAAAATGAAAGAGTCAGCACAAAAAATTTCACATTGCTTTTCATTTCTAGAGAGGCTGCACGTGAGTGCCGTCGGAAGAAGAAGGAATATGTCAAGTGTCTGGAAAACCGTGTGGCTGTTTTGGAGAATCAGAATAAAACACTCATCGAGGAGCTCAAAGCTCTCAAAGACCTGTACTGTCACAAATCAGAGTGATACTGCACCTGCTCTTCATTCTGAGTGAATCACCTGTACAGAGACTGAAGCGCGAGTGAGGCAGACATGGACGCATGTTTTCTAAACATTTTCTGATTTTAAATCCCTGCAGACTGCCAATAGGAACACAATAAAACATGGAGGAGCACAGAAGCCCCCAAAAATCTCTTCAACAGTTAATGAATTTTGTCTTCTGCTTAAAACTTATTTAAGCAGAAGAGCATTCTCAGTCATCAAAGCAAGACTCCCAGGAGGTTTTATCAGCGTATGGTTGACAACTATAATAAACGAGATCTAAATCATGAAAACGAACATTTAAATGACATTCGCAAAGTGCAGCAGAGGTCAGGATGTTGATATCATTAACTTTTGAGATTCAGGAGGCTTAATGTGTCAGACTGTTACTTTTATTGGTGTATAGTGCTCTTGTGTTTTACGTTTGTTTGTACCTTTAAATATCAACTAGTACAGTGTATACAAGTATGAATATTAATTTTCTGCATTAATAATTGATTTATTTATATTGGTACGATGCCATTTATAAACAGAACTATTAATGTTGTAAATAGAACAAGATTATAACTCGTAATTTTCTTTTTTCACAGATTTTTCTCATTTTAGGTGACCTAAACTTTTTCTAACTAAAAGAATCTTGCCATTGCAATAGCAGCAGTTGCACAAAATACAAACGTTATTATATTTAAGGTATTTGGTCACTTGATGCAATTAAAGTTCAAGGTTACAGAGTCAGGAATTTTACACACAGAGTTCATTATTTCTCCACCTGAGATGATTCTTGATGTTTATGTTCAGGAGATTTGGCAGATCACTTATGTTTTGTATATCATAGAACTGTTGGATTTAATACTGCATCCTGTCTCTGGCATGATTAAAGCATGTTTTATAAACATTATTGACTTTGATATCATATGATATCATAATTGTGCATTTTTCTGTTGCATCATTATGAACAGTGTCTTTGATAACATGAACACACACGTAAGGGGAGATGATTTCAGGTTATGGCGGCATATGCATTTTGGCAGCTATTTCATTAAAAGATGTAAAATTGGTTTCTCTGTTTCTTTTTGTCTGCATTAAATAATTTGCTTTTTATAAACAGCTGGGGACTTTTCACTTTGCCTTTATATCAGCATTCATTTTGTTTTGGAATTTTGTATTACATGACTAATCATTTAAAAAAAGAGGTTAAAAAATCTTGCAAGCCCTTTTAAATGAAGCACTGGCAAATACTGTCTTTGAAATAGGTGGAGGTTGTTTAAATCAAAGGGCTGACACATTTTTGATTAGAGAATAACACTTTGCTTATGTTGTGTTGAGGACAGAACATTTACCTAGAATATGAAGTTTGGTCCTGAAATGAAGCTTTTGTTGACTATTAGTAAATACATCACTACCCACTCTGTCACTGCTTTTAAACCAAACATCTGCCCAATGCCATTTACACACTCAACTCCAGTGTAAGACGTTCGAGAACTGATCTCTCCTGCATTTCACACAAACTTATACCTAAATTGTAAGCCATGTACAGCAAAGAGACTAGATGCTCTTGCTTCAGATTTGACGATATTAATTTAAAAGTGGAAAAGTCATTTCTACACATGAAATTCAAAACATCTACAAAACCAATATACAGGTTTATAAATTGTGTCATCTAAGCCCATCCAATCCACACAATCTTCAGTGACAGTTTTTGAAACCTGGCTTTTCTATTTTATAGAGTTCAAGTCAACCAAGCTAGTATATCTGCTGATTAACAACTAAACCTCCTGCAAAGGTTGAACAACTGACTAGGAGTGGGACATCAAGATCAGATTATTGAACCACAGACTTTCTGAACAGTCCTGTTGATTTTCAAGATACATTCTATTATTTACCAGTGCCCAACATATGCTAACCAACCATCCATTACTAGTGGAAAGAGCTTTGTTAATCTTTGAAATGCAAGATCCACTGAAGTGGCTGTTGAGGGACCTTGAGAAGTTGTAAGTCATGAATCTAAACTGCTCCAGTCTTATCGATCTAAAAACATCTGTCAATTATATTCTGATCCGCCTCGTGTATATATGCTGATAAAGTCACAAACACAACAGAGCAACTGTTCCCGGCATAAAATACAGTATACATGTATTTATCACAATTTTATTGAACAGCATATTTACAAAAATACACAAAATATGAACCACATATGAAACTCCTCAATGGATAATGTTATCATTTTAATTTATATCAAGTATTACTTTTAAACAATACAATAACCAGCAGGCTGTAAACATCCTTCACGGTATATTGTGTATACACACATGTAGAGATGTCACTGGATGGATGCAGGTCTAGCTAGTCAGAGTTCACATGCGATTAGGGGCTGATTGGTGGTAGGTTTCCAGCAGATGCCATCCCAGCCCTACAGGTACTGCTGGGGACGAAATGTGCCACAAAACATCTCCAAGATTCCTGTCGCATGTCAGACTCTCTCAAATCAGAGTTGCACAAAGGGTGTTGGTGTAACACCTGTCATGTCATTCATGAGTTTTGCTTATTCAGACTTAAAGTCATAAACACGTGGTTTAAACAATTTGATAAAATGTCATTTGTTTTGGAAAAGGAGATCAATAGTTTAGATATCTTTACAAGATTGGGATGTTATGAATGTACCCCATACAGATGATATTCTGTATCAAGTATTTGTAAATATAAGTCAGGCTTATAAGAAGCATCATTGCATTAGATAACAATTAAACAAAATTCAGGTAATCAATAGCTTATGTGAACTTCACCTGTTAGAACAGCTGTATGAACTTGAACGGCTACAAATCCCCTGCATGGTCACTGAGTCACTATGTTGGTCACTGAGTTGGCATTACTATTCTGTTGTAAATACATCCGAGTTCAAACATTTGATTTTAATACCATTTATATACTAGAATATTTGACTATGCAGAGACCACTATAAATAAAGCATTCAGAGAACGTCCTAAAAATGTGATATAACACTCTGATATTTAAAGGTTTAGATCAAGGCTGCTCAAAAAGCCAGAGAAATGACGTCCATGTTTCACTCACAGCAGAACAGCACAGCTTTATTTGACATATCAGGTGTTAACAGGACATCAGATCTATTCCACAATACAGGTGGACCTGAAGACACGACAAATGACTTTTAGCTGCGTGACCATATTTCATGAGATCTAATTCATTCCCTAAATGACCATATAAATGTAACCCGTTAAATTACTGACTAAAATCAGTTTTAAATAATGGTTATACACATCAACAAACAGCATCCATGAAATGAAACATCACAAAGATTTTTCTGATACTGACATGCCCAGCTAATTATTGTTACACGTGACTGCTTGTACACTTCAGGCTCTGTCTTGGAACACACACATTTTTTGTCAGTCTGCCAGCGTGTATACACCCTAAACAAGCCCAAAACAAAGATCAGGGAACAGAGTAGGCACTTCTGATTATTTCACTTCCTAGGGGGCTTTCTGACACAAGTGGGCACATTTCCATCCCAGCGTATTACACAGCATCAGTTGGTAAATTGATTTGGGGTGCTTCAATACTTTTGTTGCATTTAAATACACAAACACACAGACATACTGGCTTAGTTGGATTAGTTTGAGGCTAAGGTGCTGGTTTTCCTCCAGTGGTACACATAGGATCAGAGTATGCAAGTTTGTTTGTTGGGTTTGTTTATGGGGGCATTATGGAACATCATGGCTCCTTCCAGGATCAACAATAGGAAGCTCTGTTAATAAAACAATTTTTTTGTTCATTTTGTTTTTTACATTTTCTTCACCCATCTCTTTGGGTGACACCGCAGCTTACAAATGAAAATGCACAGTGGCTGAAATTTTTCTTGACTTTAAGAAAATAAAGAATCTACGTTCTGCCAGATATGACAGAGTCCAGTGCCTATTTGCTTTCTGTCCTGTCCATCAAACCATCAGACATGGTCTTTCAAAAATCTCGATGAGGGGTTTTCCTTCATTTCTCTCTCTCTTTCCATGTCTGTCTTTGGAGGTGAAAGGTGAAGGGTAGGATTTTGGGAAGGTGTCAGGGTCTTCCGTTAAGGAGTGTGGACAGGTCTTTAGTTCCCACAGCAGCTTCGAGTGGGCTGTGCGTCTGGGTCCTGCAGGTTTACTCCTCTGTGTCGAGCAGCATGCGTGGGGTTCTGAGTGTCTGTTTTTGGCATCTTTTTGGCTATTAATAAAGAAACAAGAATCAAAAGAAAAATAAACTAAGAACTAAGTTCTATCTAATAAAACAAATCTTAAAATCTTGAACATTAAACTTTAATAACGGCAAATGGCTAAGAAAGATTTTTCACACTAGTCACTGTAAAGAAAAAATCACGCATGGGATTTAATTTTAAAGCATTTGGAACATGATAGTGAGTAAATAATGACGAATGTGCATTTTTGTTGAGCTTTCGCCTCAATGTTTTGTTTAGAGAATGATGCAACGTTAATTTGGAAAGACAAAGTACAATCTGGAAATATTGGGAAGACAGTAATCTATTATTTCTGCCTGTTTCGCTGCAGTGTACAGTGGAGAATAAAGCAGGGCTCATAGAAAAACAACTGTAAAGCTTACCAATGGCCAGGAACAGCTCGCTGACATTCATTGCAGTCTTGGCAGATGTCTCCATGAAAAGCAAGCCTGTGTCTTCAGCATATTTCTGGGCTTCCTGCACAGAAATGAGGGACACACACACAACAATCTCAATGCCAGACAGTGAATGATTAATACATGTTTTTAGCAGATAATTCCAGGGTAAAGATGATGTCTCTTCTGAAATGCTGGATTAAGACACTGTTACTAAAGAGAAGGATATGACCTCATACTCCATCAGTCTCTTGTCCCCTAAATCAGCCTTGTTTCCTGCGAGAGCAATAACAATGTTTGGACTGGCCTGTCTCTGCAGCTCTTTAACCCAAGCCTTTGCCCGCTCAAATGTTTCCTGTAGACACAGAGTTTAAGAAAGTCTGTGTGATTTTAGAGGACAGTTTTCTATACCTGGATACAATCAACATAGATATATATTAAATGTGAAATCATGCGTAATGTAAAATCAAAGCCTTACAAAAATGTTGTGTGACGATACCACTGTATAGTGGTGTAAGAAAGCAATATCATAGTGTTGTAATATATAGTACAATGTTCAAAGAACATGGTAATATCAGTGTATTTTGTTTAAATATAGTTGATTACCAGACATACAATACATTCTAAATAACTGTAAGTGGACAGTTAGTTTTTGGTAAAGGGCTAATCTACTGTTCTTTAAGACAGACAGGGAACATCTCAGATCATTTGTATTCTTTGAATCCAGTCCAGGGTCACTTACAGGCTTGGTGATGTCAAACACTACAATGGCCGCTTGTGCCCCGCGATAGTACATGGGGGCCAAACTGTGGTAGCGCTCCTGCCCGGCTGTGTCCCAAATCTCAAACTTCACTGTAGTGTCATCCAGACAAACAGACTGTGCCAGAAATGCAGCTGATGGTGGGAAACAGACAGAAAAGTCAACCACGTCCCAGATTCTGTCCTTACATGTTGTCCACTGTCTATTTCTAGATCTCAGTGGAGATATCCTGAATCTTGAACAGACTGGTTTTAACCAATCCATTTAGCACATGTCCCCCATCAATATGTATGAAATTAATTCAAATGTATCAGTGAAGTGCAGTGAATCAGCTCTCTTCCTCACCTCCTATAGTGGTCTCCTGAAACTCATCAAACTGGCCCTTCACAAAGCGTAGCACCAGGCTGGATTTGCCCACGGCCATGTCCCCCAGCAGAACCAGTTTGAACTGGCATATCTTGGTCTGTGGAAGGTTTCCATTTGCCCGGCCGGTCCCGCGGGTGCTCATGATGTACAAAGGGTGACCGTGCTTCCTGGCAGCGTCTGTGAAAGCAGCAACTCAAGTTTGGACTCAGATCTTCCAAAGATTTTTTTCAGTTTGTTCTGGATACAGCACTCAGACTGTTTGATGCTAGAAACCAAAAAAGCAGTAAAAGCTATCAGACAAGGAAGATGTTACACAGTTATTATTACTGTAAACCACACCAGCATGTTCTATTTAAGGGAATTTTGGTATTACAGGAGATTCAGATATGCAGTAATGCAGTTATGAACGCAAAAGTGGTGCATATAACTACAGTATGGCCTAGTAAAAACCCTTATGACTACAGCCACATTTAAAGGCACAGTTCACCCAAAAATAAATATTGTGTCATCATCTCACCCTCATGTTGTATATCATGATGTCTTACCTATGTCTTAACAGTCATGACGGGTCATCATTCACATTCACTGTATGAAAAAAGCAGCTGCCACATTCTGCTTTAAATACTCTTTGTGGTATAATATAAAAATAAATCCCTCTGTATTCCACAGAAGAACGTTGCATGGGTTTCAGAATATGGGCGAGTAAATAAAGACTGAATTCTTCATTTCTGAGTGAATTACTACTTAAAGTGATAAAGTAACAGACAAGAACTGAAACAAGATTTGTTCCTTACGAGTATAAGCAGATTAAGACCTGTACATCAGAAGTCAGGGCTACAGAAGACCACAGAGAGCAGCGAATCAGTTCCCATTAGAAAGCAGGAAGCTGAAACAAAGTCATAAAAATCACCTTTCTGAAGCAATACGACTGCATTGCCAAACTTATTTGTGACAGATTAAATCAGACCCAGTCTTTCCTGTTTTGCCCGTCAGTTTAATAAAAATCGTGGCAAAGACCTAGGTAGAGCATCAAAAGGAGCCTGATGGGTATGGCAGCAAAAAACTTCTTCAACAGTCTGTTAAATGATCTAACTGGTGCAATCATCTTGGCAACTCGAAAGAAAATGTCTGACGATTGAAAGTTGAATCTATATTCAGACATTTTAATCCAGTTTTTACCAGGAATACATTTTCTTATTGCAACTGGCTTACTGTGGAAGCCATTATAGACAATGATCAATGCCCTAAATACTGACCAGAAAAAAGCCATCATGTCTGTAAAACTGTCTCACCTCTTTGTGGTTGATCAGTTGTGTGCTGTTCTGTGTTGTGAGTTTGCATCATGATCACTAAAGTGTGAATATTTATAGCTTTACAATTTACATTTACCAAGTACATTGATCAAAGTGAGCTGATGACTATTATGGCAAAAAAACATTTTTATTTTAATGTATGTCCGTCCATCTCATACAGAAATGTAAAGACATAAAATGTACATAACAGAACCGGTGTAACTGTATCATTAGACTGTGTTACCAATGTACTTAATATCTAACAGCTTTGTGTAAAGCATATAGCGAGACTATGTCTGTTTTTTATTCTATTGCTGTATTTCATCTTGATTTTATCTATTAGTCTCTCCAGATTTACAAAACACTTCTAATGCAAAAATCTAAAAGGCAGATTTATATGTAAATGATGAGGCATAACTTGTGATTAGGCCATGTCACTTTATTTTGATGGGTGGCTTATAATAAGGTGTATGACTGTTGCAGGAGTATTTTAGGTGTTCTGATGTATAGCTCTGCTAAGCAGGTGTCTGTAATCGAATGCACTTCAAGCGCAGTATAGACCACAATCATTAACGTGACTCATCTCGATCCAGGGGAAGCGAGTCAATCGCTGCCATGTACTAAGCTATTTCAAAGGTATTTGCACTATATTTGCATACAAATAACAATATAAAACAATCGTGATATATATACCTGTTGTTGCCAGTCGCGGTTGTTTTGGCGTATGGTGGTTTGGTTATTGGTCTACCAGCTGATTATCGAACTGTGAGCGCTTCCTGCACCACCGCGCATGCGCACTGTCTGCCCCTGAACCGTACATTGAGGCGATGCCTTGCTTTAATTCGTATTTTATGCATAAACATGGACAATATAAGTTTGCTCTTGTTTTGCTTTTTGACATGTTTAAATACTATGTTTGACTTATAACTACACAAATATATTCACATATCATTCTTTGTGATCACACTGTGTTTAAAGTTTATTTTGAAAATGAAATTTAAATAAAATTCAGATTGCATCTGCTAGTATAGTCGTCGGCAAATAAAATACAAATATGATTTTTGTTCAATTTTATGTGGGAACCTTTTTGAAAAAATCGTGGGATGCTTTTAATTGTACTCTGCATCGGTCTTTCCATTGCGCAAACATTAATCCACATTGATTAATACGCAAAGAAACTGTATTTAGTACCTCTCCCAACAGAAAAGCGTTTACGTCTGTTTATCAATTAACAATAGAAGTATTTCTATTTCTATAAGAAGACTTTTATTTTGAAACATCGCTGAATTTCTAACAAACTGGTTGCGTTATGTCACATTGTGACGTGCGGTATAGCAGCCGTAAAGCGATCGGGTGTAGAAATGTGACTTTGGATGCAGTTGGATTTCTCTTATTTTCAAATCCCAGTGTTGACAGTTGTGGTCATTAAGTTGCATTTTGAGACTGCGGTTTTCATGCAAACCCAGAATGTTAAGTTTTAATATGCCTGTTAGGAACTTGTAAGCTCTCTAACCATTGTTATAACAGATTCATAGCCATTCGTAGGTTAATTGCAAGATATCAAACTATTGGCTTGTTCTAAAACCTCTGGTGACGCTAGTTGGCCTGTTATGTCTGTCCCGGAACGACTGCTTCCCCAGACTTGGCTGGCTTTGATCTGATGTTCATTCTGCAGAGGAGCATGACCTCTGCATAACATCTGGAGTTCGTTCTGTAGCTTTAACTGTTTGTATTCATTTTGCTGTCAGACACTGCAGTAGCTACAGCAGCTGAACGGAATCTCTACGCACAGAGATTACGGGAACGAGTGGTTTCACATAAAAAACCGCTGTGTCATGTTTTGGACCAAAATCAAAAAGAAACATATATCTTCCATAACAAAAAATCGTATTTGTAAATGATTAATTCTTTATTATTGCACCTCTAATAAGAAGGGTTTACACTCATCACTTTTATATTTAGACATGTCATGGCATTTGTGTCTGTAGGATGCAGGAAATGTCGAGTTCTGGAAGAATAATTTTGGAACTGCGTAAAAAGATTTATTCTTTCTGATCTCTTAGAGCTGGAATGACTGGGCTCACTTCATTTTCACCCAGGCACATTTTGCAGAGGTCCTGCAGAGCCCCAGCCTGCTATTGGAAGGATCTGGATCTGATCTGATCTGGATCTTGCTATGTTTGAAGTACTAGCATACTGTGTAATATAAAAGTAAGTGTGATAATGAGAATGCAGGATGCAATGAGAAACATTTCAAACAGCAGTATGTGGCATCATTGTATCATCTTGTAAAAAAAATGCAGTATGAAGAAATATGTGGCTATTAATGCAACTGGTTTACATGAATGTTACATTGGTTCATTAAATGCAATATTTCACTTTAGATTTGCTATTAAATGACTTACTTGCATTAAAAGTTTCTGTCTATATATATATATATATATACTGTATATATATATATATACATTTTCAGTTATTTATGGCATGTCTTTATGTAAGAACTGTGGTGTTGATAGTGCAAATCACTATGACACAATCCTGGAATTGACAGTAATATAGTGTTCCACAGTTTCACCTGCTGTGACTTACGGCTTTTTATTTTATGAGCTCACTTTAACGAATAGCTGTACTGTTGAGATAAGCTGAGCCAGGGTAATGGATTCCATTCAGTATGGTACAGCACAATTTAACGTCTCTGGACTCTTCACTTGGCATGAGGTTCTGGTCAGCCACAGTGTTTGTTATAGTTTAGGTTGATGTAGTTAGGAGGTGCAGGGGTGTAGTGAATGCTGTGCCCGGCCATTCATTATGCTTTAATCCCTGACTGTTTTTCTGGAAAACATTGAATAGTGCTAGAACCACTGACTCAATTTTTGGATCTCATTTTCATGACAAAGTGGTTATCTGACCCCTCCCCTCCTCGTAATATCAACATTGGGAGCTACATATTTAAGCGTTACCATAAACATTCAGTCGAGGTTTCAGTCAATGTATCCAGGCTAGACTATATACAATATTCAAGATGGGCAGGGTGAGTACACACAGACATTCCCTCTGGGGATAAAAATGAAGCAAATTAGCCAATAATCATGCTGCAGTGCATTTGCAAGACACCTTATGACATCAGGAATTCAGATATGTCATATATGTTTTAATGTTTCTTAAATAATGATATTAACATTTAAAACCTTTGATTTGGAAAAGCTAGGCTGTTTTTCAGCAGAGACAACAGACAGTGATAATCATAATAATGAATTTGTTGTACGTACAAAGCTGTTAAACATGGCCTTGATGTTCCTTAGATTGTGTTTTTTGAGGACAAGAAATTTCAAGGTCATCGTTATGAGTGTGACAGTGACTGCACAGACTTCCATACCTACCTGAGCCGCTGCAACTCTATCCGTGTGGAGAGTGGCGCCTGGGTGGTTTATGAGCGGCCCAACTACATGGGTAACCAGTATGTGCTGACCAGAGGGGAATATCCTGAATATCAGCGCTGGATGGGCCTCAATGACCACATCAGTTCCTGCAAGATGATCCACCCTGTAAGAAAACATTATCTGTTGTTTGAAAAGTGTAAAAACAGAGTTAATAAGGCTTATGTCATCTTCCTTGTTTCTTCTTGTTTTTGGCTGTTCTGTTTACCCCATTTCCCCCCAAAACCCACCCAACCCATTCAATCTCACTTCCCCTGCAGACAACTGGAATGCAGTACAAAGTTCAGTTGTATGACAAGCCTGACTTTACAGGACAGGCC
The DNA here is from genome assembly GCA_036877585.1 of Botia kubotai. NCBI lineage: Eukaryota > Metazoa > Chordata > Actinopteri > Cypriniformes > Botiidae > Botia > Botia kubotai. The sequence goes on from JAZGTI010005401.1 coordinate 19,549, forward strand.
ATAGAGGCCGTCGATGACTGTCCATCTGTGCTGGAGCGGTACCGCCTGAGAGAGGTCCATTCCTGCAAAGTTCTGGATGGTTATTGGATCTTCTATGAACATACCAACTATCATGGCCATCAGTACTTCCTGGAAAAGGGCAACTACCGCAAACCAGTGGAGTGGGGTGCAGTCTGTCCAACCGTGCAGTCTTTCCGTCGCTTCACTGAGTGAACTCATATTCCATCAGCCGCTGTGTTACTGCCCGCAGTACAGTAAAACAGCAACATTTGACTTATTTTGCTTACTGTGAAGTCCCAACTGAAATAAAGTTTTGCTGGCGACTCACTCAGCAGCATATTTGTTGAATGTTTGTAGGCTGTAATTATTCTCCAGGACAACCAATACAGTGTGCACACTGCAGTTATCTAACATGCATGAGAAAGCATTGGCCGCAGAAAACAGTTACTGCCTCCACCAAAGAGCAACAGCTCAGAGCAGAATGAAAACGGCATAAGAGGCCAAGGCACAATGACTGGAAAATAGAGATATAAATGTAAGTCATGCCATGTTGCAGCAGAAACCTGATAGCGATGGTCTCAGAAAGCATTACTGAGAACTTTGACACTTTTACCCAAACCTCTAAATATCACAAGACTCCTCTGTACAGACATGCTGAATGTTTTCATGTATCATGTAGTTAATGTACATTCTAAAGCAGATCGTTCTGGTCTTTATTGTGATTGGTTGAGCCATGGTTAAAGCTGTTGTAAATTTTTTTTAATGAAGGCTCACCTGTGCTGTAGGTGTTTTAGATTTTGCCAGTTTTATAAAAGCAATAAGTCCAATAAAGCAGTAGTTTTCAGTGAAATTAGAACAATTAGAACCACATAATGCCTTACAACACCTAGCTGTTCTAAATTCACTGTACTCCACAGTTTCACTGGCCTATTGTTTTATATATGCGTCTGGTTGGTGGTAATAGCTTTATAATATTATGAGTGTGATTCATTAACACTCTTTTGGGGTGGCATCTGTTAGAAGAATCCATTTGAACACATTATTACATTACAGAACATGCTTAAAGGCAGGAACGGAAAGATATAAAAGAATGAAAAATAAACTGAGAGAAAGCAGTTTAAGGAGTCTGTAAGGATTTACACATCACAATGTCATTAGTGATTACTTGTCATTACTTGCCAGTTTCCTGACATTCCCTGTGTTTTATGTCAGAGCATGATGTCTAGATCTGGACTCATGCTCTGGGTCTTTGTCATCTGTGGAAGCACTTGGCCTTTGGTTGTTTACATTGGCCATGTGCTCTCCGCCCCTGCCCCTGTGTTTTCTTGTTAATCCCATTTTCAGGTAAATCCCTTCACCTGCCTTCCCTCATTACCCACCTTAGTTCCTTCCCTATTTAATGCCCTTGTGTTTGCTGTCTTGTGCCGCTTGTTAAACGTTTTTCGACCTCTGTGTTTTGGTTATGTTCTAGTTTTCTGTTAAGTTCTTTGATTTGTCCCCCTTGAGGGAGTTTTATTTAAATAAAGTCCTTTTCTGTTACAAGCCGTCTGTGTATGGGTTCTCTCTTCGTTAGCTTTCGCACACATCTTCAGCCCGTCTCATTTTTGTAATTTCTCTATTTCATACATGCATATATTAGAAGGAGCTAATGGGCACAGATGACGTGTTGACTATCACATACTATTAACATATTATTAAATAGACATTTTTTAAAGAGCAAGTATTTAGTTGTTACAATTACTTAAAAGCAAGAAAGCAAAAATGTGAATTTTTAATCAATTATCTGGAATAAGACATAATAATAGGCGGAAGAGAGACTGAGGGCACAAATGATGATTTCTTACATACAGTCAAAAAACAAAAGCTAAGAGAAAGAGACAGTAAGCACATGAAATATTACTGTGTTCATGTGTTGAATTTGTTACACTCTCGCTTTCTCAATCAGGGACTACTGTACATTAATCTGCAGAACCATTTCTAATATAACTGATTCTTGGGATAACCCTATATTTTGTGTCACAGCTGTGGAGCTGCATGTGTGATGGATTTCAGCACCATCTGTGGCGGACAGCGCCAACTCTCTCACACAGACCTGCAGGCTCTGTTGCATGTCAGTGGCTGTAAACAACACCTTACATTCAAATCTATTTGAATAAACATTGGTTTATGTATACAATGTTTTAAGGTTGTTTGTTTCTGTCACGTAATAGCCTGTCAAACACTCAGCCAGGATATAAAACTTAACTAATTCAAGTGTTTTTTTACTTCTTATTTTTAATTTAATTTGTCATGTACAGATTGAAAAGTACGGATTGACTGGTCTTCATCTTAAATTAAAGAATGTATCTTGCCTTTTGTAAATATGACATTAAAGCTGCAATCTGTAACTTTTAATGGTAAAAATGAACACAATTTAGTTATTAAGCAAGTACATAACCGATCAGTGTTCAAAACTGTCTCCATAGCTTAACCTGATTCCCAACGGTAAATTAAGTTAATAATGATTTCCGATTTCCCGGGAAATGTTCATCTGTATGCTGGTATGACCTAGTCTATTTATCTGTCATTGTGTGTGTTACTAATGTATGTGCATAGTAATTTTCCCATCATAACCAATAGATGGCGCCATAACAGCAGTATTGGTATCAGGTTTGAGTTTGTCCAGCAAGTCATAGGTTTGTGCCATTGGCCCATGTCAGTGTAACCAATTTGTAAGTCAGGTACTGCAGACAATACCAGTTTATCAAGATGTTGTGACGTCTGTGGTTGTAATTGAATTTTTTATGTTGTTACATGAATAGCTTCATGCCTGTCCAGATCTTGTTGTGTGTGTAAGGCCCAGACATTGAATTCTTTTCTCGTGTATTTGGGGGACAGACCCCTGGATTAGAGGTGTGTCTCTGAAAAGCCCAGCCCAAGTTATTCCGTGTGTACATCAAATGTTCTCTATCTATCTTTGTTCTTGTCTCTCTGTCTCTCTTCCCTCCCATGCTCATCCAAGTTCAGAGAATTGCCTGGATGGTCAGCAGTTTGCATGAACTCATCTGATAGGTGACAGTATATTTTGTTATCACTCTTCCAGGTAATGCTTAGGTTTAATGGTTATATTTTTTCACCTCTGTATTCTGGTGATCGTTTTGCTGACACAGATGTTGTTTTTTGCTTGTAACTCATTTATTTCTTTTTTTAATTTCTCTGTTCATATTTGTTGTTTCTTGGTACTTATCAGTATGTATATCTTATCCGATCTTGATCTTCATCCAAGTTTTATGTGTTGTGCTCAAGGCCACACAATACAAAGATCAGGTTACGCATGTCTTACCATCTGCATGCCACTCACACACACATTTACTGATCTGTTTAAATGGGGACATTCCATAGACTTCTGTTGTTTTTATATACAGCTAGTTATAAACAATATAACCTAACCCACACTCTAATGCTAACATAAACATTCTGCATTTTTACAATTTTATAAAAAAGTTTATTTACTATATTTTTACAAACGAGGACATTCCCAAAAGGATTTTTTTTTGTCAAATACAAATACTTAACCCAATATATGGTATGGTTATTTATATGGATAAGTAAACTTACACACTCACTCACATTAACAGACTCACTCTCTGTCACACACACACACACTCAGACTCACTCAAATATCAGATTTCTGTCCTTTATTTTATGTTAGGAATCAAATTGTATATTTTTAACCTCTAAGAGTGACCATGAGTACGGCAAGCACAGCAACATTCTCCTCACTAACAATTTGAGGTTGTAAGACCATTTCCCTAATGTTTCCATTAAATAATAAAGACATTAAAAACATTATTTTGAATGTTCTGGGATTGTTTTAAACATCCAGTTCATTAGACGCTGTATTAAGACTACTGTTTGTTTATAGGAACATAATTCAGGCTTTAAGAAATGACACTAACAGCTTACATTTTTGAATAACATTTCTGATGTATATAATATACAATATTAAACATTTCTACTAACTTTACAAGAACTTTTTAATAACTTTGAGAGATCTTCTACACTGTAAAAAAAAACTTTGCTGCCTTAAGTTTTTAAGTTTAATCAGTTTGGCTGCACAAGTAATTTCAACTTATTTTTTGTAATGTTGACTGGTTTTGAGTTGCTGTAACATAAAAAATAGTTGGAAAATTGGCATAACTATAAAAAAGTTATACCAGTTAGGATTTAAAATATTACATTGAAATATTACATTAACATTAGCCAACATTCTGAGATTGTCCTATATATTTTTGGGTCCTAGCAAATTAAAACACCATGTGTGTTTTTTGTAATAGTTTTAAATGTGGTTTGTGCTAACATTAGCCAAGTAGCCCAAGGTCATGAATCAGAGCAAACATTAATCTTTAAACACACATTCTGATCTTCTCAGCCATAAACCTTGAGGTGCAGAAGTGTTGGAGGTCAAAACTATAGTGGCTACTTGAATTTTATGTGATTCTTTTTGCTGATAAAGAAGCATGTACGCGTTATGCTTTCTTAACCTTGAATTGTGTCACGTTAATTAAATAAAACTGAACTTATGCAAGACTTTACCAGGGCAAAGAGAGTATGCTTGGGCAGTTTTTGCTTTTAATTATGTTGTGTTTCTTCTTTTAAATTTTGTTTATTTCATTCCTAAAATACACCTGAATCAGCTAATTAGGATTACTTTAAAGCTGTAAAAAAGTTGGAGTTGAACTCCCTCCAGGAACAAGGTCCCCCCGCACTATAGAATAATTACGTTTAAATCTACATTAAATAAATACATTAACTTAAAAGTGTGCATATATTATTTGCAGAGATGTAACATACTAAGTGGTATGTTAGCAGAAATGTTAGTTATTTCCTGTAAAAAGACTAATGAGCATGTTTCTCCTGCAGCATAGCATATACCTTGAGCAGGTACAGATTATGCTGGTATATTCTTGCTATCCAATACTTGCAAAAGCAATAACCCTAACTGCATGAACAGATTTTATTGCAGAACTGCATGCTATTTATTCTATATATATTCAGATGTGCATTCTGGTACGGTAGGTTATTATCTGTCTTTCACCTTTTTTTATATCATATTTCACAAGAGTTGGCTTACACAAACATGCACAACCATCTAAATCCCTAATAGTTCTGTTTAAATTAAATTTGATTTATATAGCACTTTTTACAATGTTGCATTGCTTCAAAGCAGCTTTACATATAATGAAAAACAAAACACTGAAAACAGAAAAATTGTCACTTGTACAACAGAATACATGTTAATATTGCAATTTCTTTGTTCACTATTAGACGTATATTAAGGATTTAAGAGTTGATTCTTTTGACTGAACTGATGACGACTCCTGCACATTTAAGTAAATGGACGTGCGTCAGAAATACCTGTCATTACGTGTAAAGGCTCGTACCTCTCTCAGTTGTCTATGAGAGGATGTATTCAGACAATCTACTAAAACAATATGTGCTTCTGAAACTGTGACATTTAGTGAATTAACATATAACATGATGAAGGTATCATATTAAGCAAGACATGCCATAATCAATCAAGTGTCAGGGTTTTGTGAGCAGGAAGAACCCAGATGCAGGCAGCGGTACGAACAAAAACTTTATTAAACATTAAGTCCACAACTGAGGAATAACAGAAAACAAACCAGCCACCAGAGGGCGGTAAGAACAGAATTAGAGAACTAAGAAATAAACTCAAATTTTGAGAAAAGAATTAAACGAATACTAAATTAACAGTGGTGGAAACAAAAACGCTAAACTGGATAAAAATGATCAATAGATCAAACAAAGGATAAACTCAGGGACAGACTAGACTAAAAGCTAAACTGAGATAAAGACATAACAGACAACACTGACTAGACTATGACTAAACTATGACTAAACCGAAAACACTAACACAGAACGAAACACGACTGAGACGATAACAATTACAAGGACACGACAG
>JAZGTI010005402.1:0-25513 GCA_036877585.1 Botia kubotai
GGCTCTACAGACACTATTGGACGACGACACTACTGATTTCTGCAGACCTGCCAGATAGTTGACCACTTTGTTTCATCATCAGCCAATTTGACAACGTTGATACAGTTTTTGATCTCTTTCAGAAATAATAAACTTCCTAAGCTTTGAAACAAGCAGTATTGAATAAAGTGCAATATAAATAAAGGTGACTTAACTTGACTTGGTCTCCACATATTTTTGTATTATTACAGTGATAACAACTGAAACTTCTCCAAATCCATGTTTTAAACAATTCACTTAGATTAACCTCTCCACAATAGTTTGTATATGGTGTCATAACTGAGTAACTTTGAATAATCTACAAGAATTTAAAATAAATAAATTACAAGAATTTTCTCTTGCAGGCAAACTAACTGGTATTTAAGACCCTGTAAATGTTTGACAAATGCAGTTTTTACAAAACAAAACATGTAGGACATATCAAAGAGCTTGTCCCCTTTTATTGTATTTAAATTAAGCAAACAGTTTCTAATTACAACACATCTATGCTTTGATTTGTTAGTTAATATATTTTTATGGGAAGGGACGTTCTCATTTTAGAGAGTAGCTGATCGGATTAAAAATTTTAGAGAATATAAAGTGAATTTGTCAGCATTCCCTAGCGTATGTTAAGATGAACTGAAATCTAACACACATACTAAAAACCACAAAACGTATTGTGTGTTTAGAAAACTAAACAATCACAGCAAAATATTTTACAGCTTTCCACACATGAAAATAGAAAAGCCTAAATTAACGTAAAAATGTATATATTAAAGTCAAAATGAAATCATGTTTTCAACCTGTTTTTTTGTTACACATATCTTTGCATGAAAGAAAATTATATAATACAAAAACACAATTGAAATAGAAAATTGCATAAGGGTGTGATCTTACCAATAACCAACTCAATTATTTCAAGTGGACTTTTCATATCAGAATAGAGCCAGACCTGAATACACATTGACAGCTGAGATGGACATTTATCCGAGCCTCTAGCAGCTAGAAACTTCACTGCAGGACTTGGTCTTAAGGTGAAGTTCACCCTCAAGAGTATCTTGTCAATCAAATGGTAACGCTGTCATGATGCGCTGTTTTGTTGTAACCTTTAATACACAAAAGGAAGGCTGCAATCTACACAGCGGTCAAAAACAATCCCTACATTATTCCACCTTATTTCTCTGATTGTGTGCACTACGTGAAAAAAGACAAAAAGTGAACTGGGGTCGGTTTTGATTTAATGATGACTTGATGACAAAAAAAATAAACATTTATTTAAACAAAATAAAGCTCTTTGTAATTTAAATTTCACTTCACAGTTAACCTCAGTATGAAAGGAAACAGGATGTTTAGAATGAGTTTATGAAAACAGCAACAAATCTAAATCTAAACTAGATCAGTATATCATGTCAGATCTAGACATCAACATCCTGGCAATGGAGAAACTGGAATATGAAGAAACAGGTTCGGTTCTTTGTAAAGGATGTCAGGATATGAGCCTGTGATAGTGACATTCCATCTCATCTGGATTTATCTTCTTTTTGTTCCCCCGAAACCTGCATCAGAAAACCCTTTAAATACAGTAGATCTCATCTCTGAAAAACACATCTGATTGATTTCTCCTGGTTCCTCCTGATCCGACATCTGTAACAGAGTTTATAGAGTTTGCAGGAATTACATACCCGAGGCAGTGCGTGTCCCTGAACTTGTTTTTGGTGCTGGAGAAGGTCGGCTGGAGTAAAACGGTCCTGAAGGACCCATGGGTGGCTGGCGTCTGAGATCAACAAAGAATTCAGTTGAAGATGGACAAAAAAATCAGGGCTCACAATAAGAAATACATAGTGATAAAACTGCTAAAACTGCTGACTAGATAATTAAACTGAGCTCAATTAGGACAAGACTTTTACTGACCTCTGGTTCCCGAACAGGTATCCCAGGATTGAACCTGTTCCCATTCCAGTCCAGAATCCACCACCTCCAGTTTGCCTTCCACCAGTGAAACCAGTCCAACCGGAACTCTGAGGTCTGGTGTATTCTTCAGAAAATCCATAGCCAGGCCCTGAGCTGGACTGGTCTGCAAAAAGAACCCACATAGAAGCAAAACTAAACATTATAAACATGACTATGATGTGAAAACGTGAATATTTGTTTTTTTTTGACAAGCAGTTAAGGTATATATTGTATTAGCCTGTATTGTATGACTTGAACCCATAAGCTTGATGTTGCAAGCGCCTTCAATATTCATGTTAAGCTACTATAGTGCTTACACACAGGTGTTAAAGTCCATAATATTGAATAGCCATGTCGAAAGTCGAATCGCACACGGTTACTTCTTAAGTAAAGTAACAAAAAACAAAGGACGATTATTTAAAACTGTAAATGCTGTGACTCTATAATTAGTTTTTATTTAAACACCCGGACATAAGGGCATTGGCTAACCAATGGTGAAAATTGAGGGCGGGAGTCTCTGAATATCTGACTAATGGCAGACAGTTCAGGAAGCCTGTTTAACAGTTACATATTTCACCTTAAATGTACTGAACTGAAGATATCTGAGGGGGTATCTGTGTTACCTGTGTAATCAGGCTTAAATCCAGGAGGAGGTGGTCCCATGCCATGGCTGTTATCCCAAGCCCCACTGTGATCCTGAGAGCCATCGCCATAGTAACCTTGATGGCCTTGAGTAGGGCTGCACAGGAACATCTTGTACACGCCATACGCCAACAGCAACAGAAAACCTACCACCAGAAGCCCGCCCACTCCATCATCTGATTGGCTGTTCTGATAGGACTGCTGATGCTGGCTTCCTCTTTGCTGCTGCTTTTGATTAGAAAAACCCTGGAAGAAATTAGAGGCAAAGCCTGAGAAACCAGACGAGCCCCAGGAGTCGTGATTGTGCTGCTGCTTCCCCTCCGCCGTGAGCTCCAGTGTGTATTCCAGACCGCACGAGCCCTTCAGTACATATGCGTCATTAGGACTGCTGTAACCCTCACAGGAGACCTCCACACGCCCAAACCTGTATGCGTTATCCATGTCAGCTTTACATTCCCACTACAGAGAGAAAAAGAGAGAGGGGAAAGACTCTTATTTTGAAAGACTCATTTAAAAACAACTTCAGAGGTCTAGTTCTTAAGAACCAACATGGGAATCAATAACGTTGTTGTAACGTTGTTGTCATCACACCTGTTGTGACACACCCGGATTTGTACAAACTAAAGGGTTAAAGTTAGGATTAGGGTTTGGTTTAGGGTTAGTACTATTATTACTAAAGTAAGTACGTAACAAATACACCCATTTAACGGTACACCCATTTGACCTCCTTTTACGGTAGTTTAATGTATTTTTTTTTATCATTTTTGTAGTTTGAAAACCACTGATCACTATTCACTGTATGTAAAAGATCAGCAAACTGACAAACGATCAAATCACTTTTAATTTTAGCGCTTTTTTCAACGTGTATTTTTTTACAGAAGACATTTTAATATATTCAAATGAAGCAAAACCTTCTTTAATGTTTGAAAATAGGTTTTTAAACGCATAAGGCATATTTCAGGGTCCAATAAAATGAATGTGAATATGGAGGTATGGATGTGTATTAGTAGGGCAGTTAGATCTTTACCTGTGTGTCTACACCATCCCATCCTCTGTTGTAACACTGGACCACCTCCGGTACGAATGACCCGCAGCCCGCTGACCCCCCGGCACACTGCAGCTGCAGAACAGGACTGGAGCGCCGTGCACTGGTGTAGCGCCCTCTGTACAGGGTGAGCACCTGAACGTCGCGCAGTAAAACTGCATCTGTCGCTTGATCACATAACAGAGGGCACATTAACTAGCTGAAACTGTATTTAAGCTATTCAGAAGGTAAGTTTTGGTATTTAAAAGTAATTTTAATGCCATTTGGCATTTTGATGGCAGTGTTTGGTGAATAAGAAATAAATACAAAGTTTTTTTTAATCCTTCCTCTTTTTATGCTATATTGATAAACTATTATTTCATAATAGGACGAAGCGCCCTCATTAGCTAACATGAACTAGCAATAAACATTTTACTACAGCATTTAACCTTCTTTAATCTTTGTTAATGCAAATACAACTGTTTATTCATTCATGTTGGTGTTGGTTCATGTTAATAGATAAAACTTCAACTTTTTAAAAAATGTATTAGCTAATGTATTACTTAATGTTGACTACGACTAATAAAGTATTTTAATCGTTAATTCATGCTTATTAAGGTTGTTAACTAATGTTAACAAATGGAACCTTATTGTCAACTGTTACCCTTTATAAATTCTGCTTTTATTACTATTAGTACGCTATAATAACAAAATGTCATTACACATATTTATATGGTCATATTAGCCACACCTCTGAAAATTTGGTATGACGAGAAAACCCCAGAAGTCCATCAGCTTTTAAGCTCTCCCAGAGATTACAAACAAGTTTATTACATTACAGACAACAAACATGTTTTTCTTAGAAGGTTAACGACACTTACAAAAGTGACACTGTCGTACTGTCTTATATCTAACTAGCTAAATAAATATGAAGCATGCAAAAATAAATGCAAATCACAAAAACAATTGTTACGACAATTGTCGACAACGTCTGTGGACAAAGTTAACGCTATTACACACGTATCTTACTCAAAAAACTTACAACAGCGGACTCGGCCGTCTACACTGAAGCATCTGACTATATCAGAATTGTTTATTTAATTCTGTTTTTCATATAAAAGATAAATTACCATCATTCCAGCAGCGGATGTGAGGGACGATGAATAACAAGTGCAAAAACAAAACTCCAATGATCTTCATTTTTCCGAATATGACGGAGTAAATCTCTTCGTGATGAGTTAGTTGATGTCAGTGTATGTCTGGACGTGGCTTTCAACCATAAGCTAAATTCTGATGTAAACAAGTGAAATTGACAGCTCAACTTTACTCTTTATCACACTTCCGCTTCCGTGTTATTGTCCCTGAGTTACTCATTATCGCCATCTGCTGACAGGTGCATTGACAGTACGTGGAATCTTACGTTTAAACAAATTGTTTTCATTTAAAAAGACCATTATATATAGACCATTATATATTATTTGACGTTATATAAAATTATACATGTTATGTCAACATATACAATGGTTCACCCGTATTAATAATTTACTTAATTAAAAATTTAATCAAAACTCTTCCTTCATCACTTTACATTTTCTGAAAATAGCACAAGCTCACAGAACCTGAGATTTTGCTAATCAGCCCTAATTCAAAAACACGATTTAAATTTTTAAGTAACACTTCTTGCATGCCAGTTCTGAAATCATTTTATTTGGTCCATCATGTATATGTAAATATACAGAAATTATGAACGGATAGATACATGCAGTTTAACTAAGAATAATGGTCGACTTCAAAGCTGTTGGGCGCTCCGTTCCATTTAGAAGCACCAATAGAATTATTTCACTTTTAAATTCCAACCAATCATCCGAAGACATAATGACAGATACAGGCATTGATGAATTATTAGCAGAGTTCTACAAAGTGAACCCTACAGACATATTCACGTACACTCGCTGACATCTCCAATTACAGTAGAGTAATAGTTTATGAATATTGCTCGACAGTCTAGACCGATCAAATGAATAATTAAAACATTCTGTAGCATAAGAAATTTCACTGGTTTCGCTGTAACTGACCCAGAGAAATGTGAGTGAGTGTCGTTTTCTCTGCACTCACCGGATGTCTCTCAAAATACGTTCATTCGATTTGCCAAATAAATCACGTCGAGTAAAACATCAGTTCCAGAGAATAAACATACAAAATATTGCATTTACAAACAACATTTTTAAGTTAATGTGATGTGATTACATTCAGTAATACTAGTGCTCCCGATATGTGAGTTGAATACTGATTTATCTGTAGGCCTAGACATCCGAAGACTGTGTACAAGGCTATTTAATAAGTTATATGATATACTGAGAGTGAAAATGCTCAAGTAATATTCAGAAAGAACCAGCGTTTAGACAAAGCTGTTATGGAGCTTTGTTTCTTTCTTCGAATCTTCATCATTGGTGATTAGAAATCACGAGCATTAAAGAACAGCACAAGAATCAGCGTTTTGCTGTTCATCTTTATCGTGTATTTGCACCATAAGTCTTTTACTGACTCTGTAGATGTTCTCTCTGAATGCCCCCTCTTCAGATGTGGTGTCTCCATGGCCTTAAAGTCTGTCAAGTTCAAGTCCAACGTCTGCACGCAGTTTTAAAAATGGCTAAATCTACAGTACATTGAGTCTCTATGTACTGCTCGTAACAGTGCAGGCGGAATAATGAACTACCGTGTAGACGCATTTTCCACGTCCAAGTTTTCATGTTATAGTTGGGAAGCCCTGAGTTTGGAGGGACAACGAAGGGATCGCAATCCGGAATAAAGACAGGGCACTCAGGATGAAGGGCTCAGATGGAAACCGGGCAGATGATGATCTTGTCCTCCAGCATTACACTGACCACCAGGAAGACGAAGTACAAGAGGAACATGAAGAACCCGAGGAGCTTGCTCATCCTCCACTTGCACACGGCGATGGAGATGATGACGAAGAGCAGCATGAGGAAGAGCAGAACGATGGCACAGAACAGACCGTTGCTGCTCACTGCCACCGGACTCAGGCTGTTCAACAAGGAAAACAGTAACCATGGAAACGGCAGTCTAAGGAGGGTAAACAAAAAAGATACATGCGCCATAGTTATCAAAAACATGCTAGCAGTAATGTTAGTAGGATGTTTCTTTAACGTTATATATCATAAACATCAAAAATGTTATTTCTAAATAGTTGGTGTAACATTTAAAAATTATTATTGTTTTTATGCAACATCCAAAAAAAAGTATGTTTGAAATGTTCCTTGAACATTGTTACTTAATAAAAACATTAGGGAAACATTCTTACTGGTTGTGGCTAATACAGAAGCTTATATCTCTGATTTAAGTGGAATGGAACTTTGACATTTGGAACCAGACTGTCGCACAAATATTGTTTAGTTGATGATAAAGCTTCCTCACCCCACGGTGATGTCAAATATGTTGGACCCAACAGAGCTGGACACGGCCATGTCTCCAAGACCTTTCCGTGCGACAATAACGCTGGTGATAAGGTCTGGAATGGAGGTGCCGGCCGCAAGAATGGTCAGACCCATTATTTCCTCCGTGATTCCAATAGTCTCACCGACCTGCAGGAGAAACACGCCTTGCTGTTTTAATAAACATGCTCACCTCAGAATCATCTTCTAAACTTTTATTACACAAACTAATATCACTTGGAATCCAATGGCAACATTCCATATCTGACCTTCTGCCTCATACACATTAACTCTGCTCCAAATCTCCATCATGATAGTCACACTTGACAAAATGACAACATTTCAAAAAGTAGGCAAAATGTTGTGCTACTTTTTAAGAAACGAATCCCAGAATCCCCTCCAAAAATTAAGTGGCGATTTTTTATATATAAATTTAATTGAAAAAAATATGTATGAGCATTGAATGTCTATTTAAAACAGACTGTTTCACTCTGTGTATATTTCTGTGTATATTTTTAGCATGTTTGTTATGTGTGTGTTATTGACTTTTAACAACGTTTTGCTTAGAAACGTGCTCACACTGCAGAAAACAAAAATATTTTTAAAAACATTTCTTATAACCAAGCAGTAACGTTAACACAACATCTAAAAAACTGGACGTTTTGAACTAAACAATTGTGCTTGGGTTTATAAGAGCAGTTTCGGTGATGCAGCATTACAGAACAATTTCCTCTGAGGCGGATGACAAGAACAGCTAATTGGCTTAAGGATTTGGCTGGTTTCGTTGTGATGCTCTGAGGTCCTGAGATCAACCTTCACCTCCTACTACCTCACACACAAGGTCATGCTGTTTCTGTGTTTTGCTTTTTATTTCAAATGCAGTATATCACACATTAGTTCTGACAGGGAAGTTACACAAGAATGTTTTTGATAACCTTTAGAGAACGTTGGATAATGTTCAGAGAACATTGGCTTTAACTGTTAGGGAAAGGTGCTAGCAAATGAAGTGTGCGTGTGGTTACCTGGTGAGCCCACCACACCATCATGTAGGAGAAAACAGCAATCCAGGAAATCGATCCCAAAAATGTCATGGGAAAAAATTTCCTTGAACTCTGAGGAAAAGACCAGATTAATAGGTTATTATAAAACAGTATTAATTATATTCAAATATCGAGCAGTGCATAATATCTGCGCCAATAGCGGCACCAGACAAAATGGCAAACAATTGTTTGTTTCAGCAGCTCCACATAGCAATGTTGTCTCAATAGATGCTGTGAGTCTGGAGGAGGGGCTACTGCGCCTTTTTGATTTAACAATAGACAGCAATGGGGAGTGTTTCAAAAACGTATAAACAAATACTTTTTGGTGCCACTAGGGCGCACACTGCACCATTAAATATAACTACAGGACCAGCTGCCTTATCTGTTGTTATTCAAATACTGAATTAAATAGGATTGGTTAACACAGAAGTGTAACATGATGATGGAATTGTTCAAGCGCAAATGACGGTAATCAGTCGTACTTCTCTGCGCACATCTGGAAGTGTCAGCCACAGTGGAAAGACAATAGGGAAAATTAAGAGGTATGTTGCTTGTTTCCGTGGCGTCTCTGGCCATGACAAGCTCAGCGGCTGGTCTTCGTCTTCCTCCTCCTCCTCACCCTTTGAAACAAATAAATGACAATAATGTCAGCCAGTACCTGAGTATTAGTACGATACTTGTACTTAGGTATTCGTATGAAGTAATGCTATCAAAGGGTATATTGACAGGTGATTGGCTCTTGCTGCAGTACAAGCAATGACATCACCTCAGGATTGGCCACACTGCCGTTCATGGGTGGAGTCACCTCGACCTCCACACTGGTGCTGTTGGGAAGGTTTTTATCTAATGGGGAATAAAACAAAAGATAAAATGATTAAAGTAAGGAATGTGATGTAAGAAACTGAATTTATTGGACAATACAACATCCAAATTGACCCCGTTTAAACTTACCAACACCATTTGCCTCATCTTGTCCCTTTTTCCTTGCAATGTTGTGTAGAATTGATGCCTTCTCTTTAAACTTCCCTGCAGCACATATATTTTTCAGAATACAGGAAGAACACAATACACGCGAGTCTGTCATTGTAGGTGTGTGTGTTTGCACGTTACCTTCAGTGAGTGGGTCCAGTGTGTGGATCATTAGCTGGAAGATGCTGTTTCTCATCAGAGTGTTGTGCAAGGAGGCGGAGCTTCCTCCTCTCTGGAGGCGGGGCTTAGCCTATGGGGAAAATAGCAAGCATATAATATATGAGCACATAGTAAGCTTTTCAGTTAAAGTGAAAATAATAAGCCTTTTAGAAATCGTATTTCTTATGTGCTTTTTTAATATGCACTTACAGAGAGCTTGTTTTCATCGTCTGCTGCACAGCTCGCCTTGAGAAAGACACAGACAGAACTCAGTTTTGTGTGAAAAGAAAATGAAACGCAACCACAAAACAAGCTCAGCGTCGAGAAAGCAGATTATTGATTTGATGCTCATTGCTTGTGAAGTTCTGAAAATCATAATTCCATTTGATTTCTTATTCCCCACAAAGTGCAGATAAATCAACAGTGTTCAGTCCCTTCTTATTACAGTCCAAAAATATGTCTTTATATTCCTTTGTGAACCTTTTGTTTTTGATTTAATAAATATGTCCAATAACAGCGAGACAAAGAACACCGAATACAATCTTATTGATAAAGAGAGCCAAATAAAAAGAATGACAAGAAAACTCAGAGACCCTGAAATTAAAGGAGAAAAAGCTAGAAGACATCCAGAAATGTGATCTCCCTGCCAACAGCACACATTATCCCTGTGCACAAAGAATTCACTTTATATTATTCAGATTTTCACCTAATGGTTAAGAATCTAAGCAGCTATCTTAAGTATACAGTAAAGGAACACTAGAGCTGGACCATAACTACACGCGCATTTGTTTTAACACCATTGTCCTTGAAGCATGGTTGCTCTGTGGTAACTGTCCATTAAATCTGTGTTTCCTGTGATGAAGTGTCTGCTGAAGTACACAAGTACATACTTGATTCTGTAGATTTGGCTATGACATCATTGGTGCAGCAAGTTCAGCAATATGTGAACTATATATTTCTTCAACTGCCATACAACTAAGAATGATAACACAGAAGGCATTATGTTTCTACAACGTATACTTATATAAGACAAACTAAGCTTATATGTATACTGGAGTTTAGCTCTTAAATATATCTTTATTATAATATTGATTACACAGCAAACACTGAATAAATAATTGCAGGCTGAATATTTACTATATATTGATGTGTAATACTATATCAGTCCCCTATAAGGTATGATTTATTAATGGTTATACTGGTTAACAAAATGAACAGATCAGCTTTTAATCGACCAGTAATCTTTTAAAGTACACAAATACAGATGCCTTAGATTGTTGGCAAATTATTAGTAAAATAATTGAATCCAGAGAATGTTCAGGGCCTCCATTACAAAAACAGTTCAAGATTAATCTGTCTTTTTAATCAAGAACATGTTAAGCGTTTCTGGTCTTCTGCATTCAAACAGTCCTAAGCAGCAGTTTTTAAGCATTATATAGGGGGGCCATTCACAGAAATTGTGCCCACCCTTAAAAGCGCCATTAAATGACACTTAGAGAATCACAATCATACAGCGGATCAGGGCATTACAGGGTTAAAATCTGACTCACAAATGGCCTCAAACCCCCAGCAATACACCACTTACCCGAGCACTGTTTGCTCATTTGAAAACCGTTAAACGTCATGTTATGCAAGCTGTGGGCAAGGCTTATTTTGTTATCTGATGTTTTTTTAATGTTTAATTGCACTGATGCTTACTTTCTGTCAATGACATCCTGTTTTGAGTGTTTTCTACATTGGATAAAATAGGAACACAATGTTGGCTAATTTAACAATTATCTGGCAAATTACATATATAGTTCTAACCTAAAACTGATGAGAAAAAATACATAATAATATAATAATAATATATTATATTTAATAATATATAATAAAAATGCTGCACCATAAAAGCGTGATCAAAATGCATATTTGTCCTCTCTTAGAACACACAAAAAAACTAGCCAATAGCCTTTAGTGTAAATCAGTTGCCAATAAGAAATAGGTGACATCTGATTGGACAAAATGAGTGAGTGCAAAATGAGTGAGTGCACTATTTTCAGTTTGAACAGACTGTACATTTTAAATGCATAATTAATCTGCTTAAAGGGTATTTTAACAATGTTTTTGAGTACACCAGCATATAGATGACCTCAAACCTAACACACGGACTAAAAAACACAAAACGTCTGGTGTTGTCGAACCTTTGAGGGGGCAGCACCAACAGTGTCCTCATGAGAAAACTGTTGGGCTCAGCGGTGAAAAACAGACTTAATGAAGTCTAATCAGCCCAGTTGAACATAGAGAGCTCAAGCACGTTTCTTTACAGATTAGAAGGACCGGCCATTTGCTCTCAGTTCACGTTCTTCCCTCACCAGCGTTGGTTCTTCTGCAGGTGGAAGATAAGCTCCAGCCTTTGGCTAGCAACGCCTGTGGAAACAGAGCTGAGCTCCATGTGCTCAGTTCGTTTTAAGGCAGAGGTCAGCCAACAGGACACCAGCATGTCATCTGCATGGGACCTCCTGCTGGTAGACCTGCACTGGGCCAAGTCTGATTTAGCAACCATGTCATGACACTATTGGTGATTTAGCACAGGCACAATTATAAAACTGTTACTGTCAAAGTACTTTTGCTCATACCTGAGGGCAGAGATTGGAACAAGCCCCAAATACTACATTTTTAACTTTGAAATCTTAGAATTGTGTGGAAGCTGTGCCATTTTTTTTAACGCAATCCCATACACCTACAATGCAGATACAGCCAATGTTTAGAATAACATACAACCTACATCTATAATCCTGAAAATCACCTAGCAACGAACTACAGACTACTAAAATTAGCAACTGCATAGCAACACCCTAGCAACCAACAGAGCACTCCAGCAACTCTCACTTTCTTAAAAAATGTAAACAGTCACAATATAATCACACATTGAGCTGCAAATTAAAAAATCGTACCTTATAAAACTAGAGAATTAAATCTAAACCTTTGAGTAAGACTAGATAAATCCATGAGCAAATACCAGGCATACATGGTGATCCACACACCTGAACTCTACAGGTGTGTGGACCTTGTTGGAGACCTGTACTATAAAGAATAAACTGGACATGACTGGACACACCACACAATACTTAAAATTCCTACATGACGTCCTGTCAACGTCATGTGAAAATTTTAGAAAATAAACAACTGACCTTGCGAAAGCTTACAATCTGCTCTCCTATTATGAGTGCTTTATGCATGACTACATTGACTGTGTGGGAAAAACAATAGAAATGTTTTCCAGTCCTGATTTAAATCTCTGGTACATTTAACAGATGTTGCATAACTTTGTCATCTTATTTGACACACACTTACACAAGACACAGTCGAAGGAAAGGAAGTAACTGGAATCAGGGTCAGTCTGACCAGCCAGCAGCTAATGGACTTTATAAAGTAACAATTTAGCAATTAGCTGAACCATTCAGGAAGCTGGATGCATCATGCATTGCCACCATTACAGTAACACATTTAGCTCTAAACTTTAACTGTTACACACACACACACATATACACTATATATATTCTATATGTACTTTACATGAATATCTATATGTGTGATTTCTGTACTGTTATATGCTTTCAGTTGAAACTGAATTCAACATTGACTAAGCACGACACAAAGAATTTACACATAATCATAAACATGAAATGTTCATGGATAACCGTTATATTTTATATGTCTGCTATTTCACAACAGCATTTGAGCACCTAAGACAGATCAAAGCTCTCATCTGCTCACCTAATACCTAATGAAGATAATTCAGTATAATGATAAAACAGGAGAATCTCTAAAGATGCAGCATCAGTTGTTTTTTATAAATCTAGTAAACTTTCACTGATGCAAAATACAGAGGATGAAACGTGCACGTAGTTTATATTGATATTGCTAATAAATCCATTTGTATGTACATTTTCAATGGGACCATTTTTGTACAAATGGTTTTACATATGATGTACATAGAAATTTACCCTGCTTATGCTTCATAAATAAGATACATACTCATTAAAAACAAACCTGTTGAGTTATTCTAGGTTTAATCATATACATCTTTCAGAATTCTTAATGCAGTGTCTCTTTGCAGTGGGTCTGTAGTTAAACACAGAGGACAGGTGAGCTGAGAAAAGAGGCTTAAAGTGACTAGCAACCATTTATAGAGACAGAACATTTAGGGACATTTAAGGATTGACAAGTTAACTCACCTAACAACGCGTTCTCACCCACAAGTTAACTCATCTAACTCACCAAGTTAACTCACCTAACAAGTTCTCCCCTTATGCCTCTGTACTTTTTGTATGGAATTAAATAAAGGCTTTCTGTAGGATATTTACACATAAACTTTAACACGATAAAAAATACAAAAGGGCTTTACTCATAATTAAGTGCCTTAACTGGGAGATAACAAAATAACTTAAAATAACCAAAAAATGTACTATTTGTCTTCCAAATGCTTAACTGCCCATCCACCTTTCCCCACTAACAGGGACTGTTCTCAGAATGTTCTCTAAAAAATATGTCATGTTATAATTATGTTATATATATCATATATTAAAAACATTGCCCTTAAGTTGTTAGTGGAACGCTTTAAAAACATTACAGAATTAAAAATATTTTAAATAATATTCTTGCAATCTAACAATAATGTTAATACAATGTCTGAAAAACTGGACATTTTAAACATTCTTAAAACTTTCAACAAAACATTTGTTTTTGTTACTTAATGGAAACATTTTAACAACCTGGTTTTGTTGCTGTTTTTCTAGGGAAATCAATTAAAATCTTTCAAAATGCAAAAGGACAAGCACTCTGTAATTCAGTACTTAAAAATAACTTTTTCATGTCTATTATGAGACAGATAGCGCTAGTAATCGCTGTTAATAATATTCACCACGCCCTTAAAAGTGTGTTTCAGAAGACAGGTCACTCCCCTAAGCACTAAGAGTCTTTTAACTTTGGTTGGCGTCACCCCTTGTAAGCGGTTGATTTGGGATTACGAAGGATTTCAAGACAGAAACTATGACCAGAAATGAATACATTGGCGATGTTTTAGAACCCTCTAATAACCAGTAATGAACACAAGAAGAAGTCTTACAGCATGACATGAAAACCAGCAGCTTTCCTCAGCAAACTCTGTGTCTGACTCCTGACAGGTTATAAAAGAACAGGACACCTGTCTATACTTAGCAGTACTAAAAGGATCACAATCTTATTGGATTAGCCCGAGCGTCAGCTAAAGGAACATCAAAGAGCACATGTTTGATCCTTCCCTCTTTTATCTATGTATCTACCAGGAAAAGACTCTTTGGGCCCTAACAGAGGGGGGCCCCAAGCAATATACAGTACAGTGAAGAGGTCCTAAATTCCAAACTATGGCGTTGATACCGACCAATGTGTTAACCAATTTTGTATTTATTTAAATTTTAACAATCTCTCTTAAAGGGTTCAAATCCTTTAAAAAGCACCCTGTAACATATTTACTGTATAGCAGATACAGTCTACCCCTACAGCTCGTCCTACCATACCTGTTTCAGTGTGTTAAACCAATTCAGAATAAAAAGTGGATCATTTCCAGTTTTTTACTGATGAAATTTTTCAGTTTTTTACTGATTAAATTTTCCAGTTTTTTACTGATTAAAGCACTTTAAAGAATCATATTGCCAGTGTTCTTGGGTGACAGCCCCACATGCAAAAAGCAATCTACTGCAACATCAGAGAGCAATCTAACATTAATGATTGAGTTTAGATTATGGCTACTAACCATCCTTTAAAGTTAAGAGCAAAGTTCAGCTAATTCACCTGTGTTCCATACGTGGGACAAACAGCATCTGCAAACAACAAATCCGACTCCAGCTGTTTGAACAAAGCACAGCAGGTTGAATGTTTAGCTTACAGGTAGAGCTCCCAATAAACATGACCATCACCAAACATGTGATAAATAATTGACATTGTGTTTTAAACCCTGCTGTATAAGTTCTGTGATTGATCTTCCATTGATATACGATCATGTATAACAGTAATATCACATCCAACAGGGGGTCAATATATATCATATCTAAGAATGTCAAGATACAGTTAATGTAATTAAGATCTACTGGGAATAAAAACTGCTAGCCACCACCCTTATGGAAATTAAGCCCTGTTTTACTACAGTAACCACAGTTCAACTACAGTACTTGTTGTAAAATCACTGTAACCACAGTTCAAATACAGTATTTGTAGTAAAATCACAGTAAACACAAATTTACCATTTGGCTCGATACAGGAACATATTTTAGAACCTATGATGTTTGTAGTAAAACTATGGTATTAAAAATGGCAGTTTTTTTACTATAGTAAAACAGTGGTTCATTTTTATGAGGGTGATACAACGCCACAGTTGCCTAATTATTAAAAAACTGTAACTGAAATATTTGAAAGCTAGGAATTTTCAGAGACCAGAGCATTTGTTTGGAAACATCATCCTACTTCCTGTATATGTGTCACATGCTTTAATCACCAACATTTTACTCAGAGGTTGCTCCTTCAAAGCTCAGAAGACTTCTAGGAGATCAGCTCTTAGATGTTTCTCCTAAAGTTCCTCAGAAGTTATAACAGAGCACAAAGCTATCAGATCAATGTGGATAGCATAGCTCAGATAGTTTGGTCTTGTAAAGCAAAATGTTTGAACTCACAATGAAATCAGTGACTTTTGCCTGCAAATCTGAGGAGATTTTGAGATCTTTTTTCATTTTCTCTTGGCTTTTTCTCAGGAGAAACATCTGAGAGGCAGGAACCTTCTACATTTAGTCTTTATTGAGTCTAATTGCTGCCTGGGAGAAAATTCTAAGATACAAAAGGATCACTTTGTTTTTGTAATAAACAAACTCTACCCATTGTCATCAATAAAACAGAGACAGAACCAGACCTCTATCCCTCTTGTTACATCTGAATGCTACAGTACAACATTTATTATTGACAAAAAGACTGATAGAAAAGATTTATTATTTCTACACCTTTCGCTTTTGCCTTTACTCTCTGTCTCATTGTTCCAGCAGTGGTTCTGTCTCACTCAGCTAAATGTGTAGTCTGCTTCATCCAGGTGACACCTAACATAATGCCTAATCCGGCTCAGGGAGGTGATAAAACCATTGCCAGCATTCCGATTATTCGCCAACTGTCGGATTCTGCTCATGGCCATCCTAACAACATCCCTTTTCACCTGGAAAGCAGACATTAAACCTGGAACAATTCAACTCACCTTTGGAACTTCAATGTCATCCACTTGATTCCTGAGTAGTTTGGTTTTGATCAAGGTTTCTACAGTTACATTGAACTTCATAAACGTGACATAGCTAGCATAGCAGAACAGCAGTCCAAGGCTCTCCATATAAGTAATGTAGTTATCCAGGAAGAAGACGATGAGCATAATTAGTCCAATGATATAAAAGCTGACGTCTCTAAACAGTGGCCACCAGGTGAGGTTCAGAATCTCCCGTGAGAAGAGAGCGCACATCCCTATCACAAACAAAATGTTGAAAACGGCGGAACCCACAATGGTTCCGATGCCCACGTTGCTGTGCGAGATGAACACACCAATCACAGAGGTGAACAGCTCGGGGGCGGAGCCTCCGGCAGCCATGAAGGTGGCGCCCGCCACGTCGTCCGAAATCTGGAGCTTTTCCGTGATGACGGTGAGCGCGGGGACGAAGAATTCATCGCACACGATGGCGAGGGCGATGAACATGTACAACATCCCGAACATGTGCAGCGCGACGGCACCTTGTCGCCTCTCCTCAAGCGAAAACAAGTCCTCAGGATATTCTCCCTTACTGTGCTCGCCAGACGATGCCATGGCAACAGGTAGTTCGGCCGATACGTTGTGCTCGACCTCGGAGGAGAGGACAGTTCTGTGTGGCACTTGTCCCTCGTGGTTGGTGAGTGATGTCAGTGGCATCCATTTTGAAAATGGCCCCAAAGTGGACGTGAAGGCACTCCAGGACAGGAAGATGGAGAGGGCGGAGATGCTCAGGATAAAACTGAAGACCCGCGTCGGACGGAGTTTCCTCCTCAAGCACTGCGCTCGGTGGCGCCTGCTTTTCCGATCCAGAGGGGTGAAATATGACCCCAGGGCGATACAGGGGAACATGGGATCCATGGTTGACAGGCAGCTCAGGGGTCAGGGGTCAGGTGGTCTATGGAGTGCCAGGCATGGTTACACGCCCACTCTACTTAAACCTGACAGGAAAAATGAACCCCCTGATTCCTCACAGGATGCGAGGGCTCTAACGGTTTCCTCATAATATTCTCTAAAATGAAATGAGTTTGAAAGTGAGAGAGAGAAAAAGAGAAAGAGAGTTTTGATTAGTCTGGGTCATAATATTAAACACAGTTTTTATTCCCTTAATTTAAAAATATACGCTAGGGGCCAAAAGTCTAAGAACAGGTGGAATAAGTAAAAATATTTAGCATTTTTCTAATTTAATATACTATCCTAAAACATATTTCAATTATATATTACTCTAAAAAGGTCATAATAAATGTTCCCCAATCATAAAACGCCCAACTGGAGCCAACTGTAGACTTTTCTTTATAATTTTGGTCAAAAACAAACACAGTTCAAATCACCTTATTGATTATAAATACCCAACAACCACCACTCACCATTCAAACTTTTTAGCATGACTGCATGGTGTAAACATATACCTGTTATAAAAGAGCAACTCAGACATTTTAGTTTTCTAGCCAAAAGATTAAGGATGCTTTTGTCAGCCAAGCAGGTACAGTCACCTCACTGCAACCTATTAACGTGCAGTGTCTGTTAGCATTGGTAAAGCAGGACAGGAGAGTTGACCCCATGCCTCTTTAAAATGGCTGTTTACTTAAAGCAACACTTCTGACTTCTGCTTAATCTCAATAGTAAAACACTCAGTTAAACTAACTCACCATTAAAAGACTATTCATTAATTTTGGGTAAAATCACATAAGTGTTGTACTCTTTTTTACCATCTGAACATTGGTCAAATTAGTATTATGTCTACTATATTTCTACTATATTTTAGTGGAAAGACATTTTACCCATTACAACTTATACTAGTATACTAAAGCAAACGTGTAGGTTAATATTCTTAGGCTAACAACTAGCTTTAAGCTATTTTATTCAGTTTCAAACCACTGGTTAAATTGAATGGGTGTTAAACGGGGTTAGGAGGAATGACAAATGCTGTGGTTTGGGTTGGCACACATAACTAGCTGTTTAAAGAAACTAGTCAATGTGACACCTGCACCTGATAACACTACCATGGCAACAGAGGAGCTTGCCATAATCTCTTCTCACATCACGTATCTATTGTAAACTACCAAAAGTTTAACTTACACTAATAAGTTGTGCAAACTTAGTGACAAGACATGGTTTTATATTACGAATCAGAGTAGCTGCTTTTTAACCGAATCTAGTTTATTATGAGCTCCCTAGCTACCACGCTAATCCTACAGTGGAATCTCATCACAGCATGATTGTCATTGTATGAAAGTCAATTGAATGGATTTACATTTATACATTTTATCCAAAGCGACTTACAGCGCATTTAATCTATACATTTGATCAGTATGTGTTTCCGAGAAATTGAACCCGCAACTTTTGTTCTGCTAACACAATGTTACAGGATGCTACAGGATGACCAACGCTCACTATTAAACACCAAACACTTAAAATAATATTACAGTCTGTATTATTATACATCATACCTGTAATTTTAATTTTTATTCCTAATCTATACAATTTGTATTTGAAATCACGTATTTCTTTTGAAGACACACCACTGTAATCCGGTCGACAGCTCATGTATTCTTTAAACAGCGCACCTATAAATACACCGACATTTATTTAATTTATTCGGAGCATTAAATATTTAAACGTTTTGTTATTATGTGATGTTAATGATGTTAATGTTCAATAAATCAAATTTAATCAACAGCGACTCATTTAATACGTCAAACATTTACATTTTTTATTCATATGTATTACCAACCCAATGAATGTACGTTATTGTATTGGAATATCCATATAAGGCTATTTCATTGGGGTTATATTGTTTAAAAATATATTAACCAGAATATACATTTGTAGTTTGACATCACGCATGATACAGTTCAAATGCACGAATAAGTTTCAGTTCTCGTCAATAAAAAAACAACAAAACAAATTTAAATACGCAGACGTTCAAACAAAACTACCCTCAAATATTGTGCATGCGTCGGATAATAAATATAATCCAATGTGCTTTTCAGTATCTTTTAAGTGAATTTAGAAAAAGCCTGTCTGCTTTTCCATCTGTCAGGTTAAGGATTTAATCGGATCAATAGGCCAACATTATCCTGATTTACACAGCCTCACTCTTACTCTCAGTACATCTAATATAGCTCATATCGCACATAAACATCACGACTTATCAATCATACCTGTCTCAAAACCTGCGTGAACGCGCATGCGAGTGAAATCGGTCACCTTGCTTTAAGGAAACACTCCTTCATAAACGACATAGTCTATCCATCGTTGCGTTTATTAAACAGAGCAAGTTATTTGTTCCTTTTCTGTACTTTTCCCTTGACACTGGTCTTATATATCTAACACACGTTTAGGTTACACAACATGAAAACAGAAACAACAAAATAAACATCACGTGCCAAAATACTGTTAATGAGATATTGTACCTTCGCATCTGATAGTTTACTGTGGATGTTGAGTCGTCCAGATGATTCACTAACGCCACCAACAACCGCTTCCACTGTCTTGAATCAAAAGTGCTGCTACTGGCACAGGTTAAAGGGGAGGTCTGATCTCCCTCTCCCTCTCTCTCTCTCTCTCTCTCTCTCCCCTCGCTTGCCCCATCCTCACCCATTTGCTCTGTCCTTGACAGGTTGAGCACATAACCCAGCATGGTGTAAGTTTATATAGCACTCTTTGACATTGAGTTTGATCTGATCCGTAAAAACTCTTTGCACAGTAACCTAACTAACTAGGTTCATAATTGACTTAAATAAAACCAGTTTATTTCTTTTTTACTTGAATTAAACCAATCATATTTTGACTTGAATAAAAAACAGTTTATTTCGATTTTATCACATTTCGATTTAATCACAGATGACACAAATTGTTTTTACATTATTTACATACATTTTAAAAATGGTTTTAAATATACTTTGAATGATCACAAAAGCAGAAATGAGATTATATAGGTAACTATAGGCTGCATGTTTAGTAAAATATTCTATTCTCATTCAGAACCTCCCTGCTCATCACATCAGTTCTGAAGGGTGATTTTTTTAAACCCAATGACATCACTAGTCAAATACGGTCATCTGTATATCTATGATGTCACTCTTGTGTGGTCATCTCTGTTACAGGTTCGAGTACCTTTAGCCACACTTGAGCCCCCTAAGCCAATGCAAGTATTACGCAATCTCCCCTCTTCCCACGCTGTCCCTGCCTTTCAGGTAAGCTCTGGTCCTGGCCCAAGAGAACAATGTCCGAGAGCCGTTGCCCCTCACGACGGGACCCCAGGCCCCTGATGCAGCACTAAGCCCCTCCCCCACTTGCTGGACCTAAAGATGTCATCTAGCAAAATAGACTGAAACCATAGTTTACTGCATCTTTGTAAAGAACAGATTATGGCCCGTAAGGCAAAATCTTTTGCTAGGCTTTAAATAGCATGTGAGCGCAGCACGCTGGATGCAGTTGAACCTGACCCTGCCCTGCACAAAGGACATTACAGCTTAACTATTGACTAATTCCACCTCCAATCAACCACACAATCTTCCAGGAAACGGGCCCGGCAGTCTGGTCATTGCCGTTCTGTGGAAAATCTTGTAGTGTGTGCAAACACATCTGACCTGCGGCTATCCATGTTCTTTAGGGTAAAAGATTCTCCTGCGGTTCCTAGCTGAGGAGTTTTTAAAGCTGACACACACGTCCACAGAAAAACCATTGAGCTTGACCTTATGTGATCTCATGTGTTTCGTCTTAAATACAAACCTGCACTTAACATTATGCCAGGTAATGTGCAGGTTGCACATATTGTAATGTACATATGAATATTTGACAATGTTATTAATGATGTCACGCTCCTTGCCCTACTGAAAAGATTCATGCTTTGACTTTTTTTGATGATGCTGGTGAAACCTGCTTGTTAAATATATGTGGTTGCTCTCTACTAGTGACCAGCACTAGCAGTATTCTGACAGAACAGGTAGCAGTATTCTGACAGCACAGATAGCAGTATTCTGACAGCACAGGTAGCAGTATTCTGACAGCACAGGTAGCAGTATTCTGACAGAACAGGTAGCAGTATTCTGACAGCACAGATAGCAGTATTCTGACAGCACAGGTAGCAGTATTCTGACAGCACAGGTAGCAGTATTCTGATAATAATGTTGTGATAGCATGAAAAGCAGAGTTCTGGTAGCACAGAGGGCAATATTCAGACAGCACAGATAGCAGTATTCTGATAATAATCTTGTGATAGCATGAAAAGCAGCATTCTGGTAGCACAGAGGGCAATATTCGGATAGCACAGATAGCAGTATTCTACTGACCATCATTGCTGGTCTTTTTGACATAGTGGGCAGAGAAACTATGAAAGGTCAAGACACAGTGACCCCAAATGCTGTGCGTTTGCTCCATGGAAGACACAGAGAGAGAGAGAGAGAGAGAGAGAGCAGTTACTGTGATACTGAGTTCAGGAGATGAATTTTAATCCTGTTTTAATCGTGGTGGGATTAAGAAGACACAGCCGATCCTAATCTGTTCAGATTACCCATGATGCTTTCAAAAGGAAGACGGGAGGTTGTGTAAGTGCACTTAAGGTGATTTAGGCGTCACGGTTTAATTTTCAGCCTAGTCTTAAGGTGGACACACCCCTGAATTTGACTTAAATTGCGTGTGTGGGGGGGAAGATATATTATAACTGTATAAAGTACGATATGATTTATGATTTCATATGATGATGGATTTTAAGGGATAAATAAGGCTCTTTTTCGCAGAACGTTTATAAAACACAGCATCTCACTACAGATAAATGTAGGTAAAGAGTAGGTACGATGTTTTGTGTTTATACACTGAAATTGCGGTTTATCTTAGGCTATGAAACTAACAAGGGTTAATCTGTTAGAATGTGTCACGTGTGTTACAAAAATCACCAATGAATCACCAACGAATGGCTTATAAACAAATCGTTGTTTGCCATGCTCTGATCCGATGATGGATTAATTAATTTAAATATTTACTGAAACAACATCTTGACGGTAATTTTGCTTGTTAAGACGAACATCTTCCGTAGCCTGTAGCGCCATCTGGTGTTTATACTCAAAATACTCACGTTTAAACGACGCTAATGTGCTACTACAGGGACCCAAAACGCATTATATTTAAAATAATAAAATAAAGTTTTATAATGAGTCATAGTTATTTACAGGCTGAGTCACATACAAAAACATATAAAATTTTATTGTTTCCAATTCCACCATCATGAGAAATCATGTAAATGTTTGTAAATGTTAAATGAGGTCATGTAAAAGTCAACTTAAATGACACAGAAACATGGGGAAAACGAGAAATACATAAATACAAACAAATCAATGTGCTGCCAATATAACTTTTAGAGCTTGCTCAAAATCCCACTTCATTAACGTGGTGCATTGCTACTTACATGCAAATCATTTACCTTCAGTTGTCATTAAGATGTATAATAATAAACTCACAATTTCTATAAACACATTTTGTCACCTATAACAAAATAAATCATACAAGCCACAACATTTTCCAGTTTTTAATCATCAAAATGTAGTTCATGTATATCATATTTTTACTTATGTAGTAAAATGCAGGGCATTTTAAAAACAAATTTGCTTAATAATGTTGCTACACCAATCAAATTTTAGGGTACGCTTACATGGGGTCAGTTTCAAAGAAGTCCCTGCTCACCGTTACCTTATACACAAACTGCCAAAAATTCAACCAACACAATTAAATTATGATATATTAAGTTTACACATGTGAAAAGTGTATAAAAGGCATGATTACAACCACATGGATTCATCAGACGTTCAAATTATCTGACAAACCCTGTTTGTTTACAAAGTCACATAACCACCAACAGACTGTTGAAAATTATTTCACAAAGCACAACATTCTTGTCATATGGCCATCATGGTTTCAGAAATATTTTAAGACTGAACATCAAATTTATTTGGGTGTATTTTATAATAATATGTACAGTATATTATTTCACCCCAAAAAGTGAAAAAAAGAAAAATAAGAATGGTATATTTTGTATAAATGAAACGAGGCCAGTACCTTCAGTTTGTTGTGATTTGTTGTTTTAATGATGCTTGTAGCTCAAACAATGCCAGCAAGTCATGGGTTTGAGTCCCATTGAATGCATACCTAGCTAACAATTTAGGTTGCCATAACATTTGCCATAACGTTTCTATTACGTAACAACAGTTTGAAAGTTCTAGGAATGTCCAAATTGCCCAGTTTTTTTTATTCACACATTTTTGTTAAATTCTGTAACATTTTTAAATGTTTTTTAAGTTCTACAACTATTGCTGCAAGAATGTTGTTGATAAGAGAATGATAGCTATTACTATTAGAACGCAGCTATTATTAAAACCAGCATAAATTAAGCCCAAATACTACCTATACTTCTTGACAGTATGAAACAAGTTTCATTTTCTTTATGTAAAGTATATCTGGGGGGGATGAAATATGACAGTTTGCCAGATTTGTTCTGGTTCTAATTGAACCAGAATTGGACCATTTGAATCAAAACTTTCAAACTGCTATAATCTCAGTGTTATTTTTTAGAACGTTCTAGTGACATGTACATGGTGGTTATCATTTCAAAACCTAGTACAGGTTAACAGTTCACAAAATTCGTATAGCTTAACATACATGAAAAAATGTAGTATTATGCCAATAAGCATGCAATGAATGTTTCTTTAGCCTCAAAACTGTTTTTATAAAATCCATTTAACAGGTCATTTACATACACACAATCTGACAAACAAAACGAACAAATATGAATTATGTACATTTCACATTATAACGGTATCCAAATACTCTGTAGTCTTCTAACACTGCACTCTGTACAATCTGGACAGGAAACTACTGTTTTTAATAAAAACTACACCCACAATCTGCATTAACGAAGTTCCACAAAAAATTGCACATTATTCAAATTCAATTCTACACACCTACACTCCTGCTGTTGTTTATTACACATTTTGGCTAATTTGAAACTTGAACTTTTTTCCAGCTGATGAATGGAAGTTCACACTGGTGCAGTTATCGTTACAGTTATCTTTACAGTTCTTGTTCTTGGTGTGAACAGGCCTCTATATTCTTAATACTGTTTAACACATTTTACCACTAACCACATTTTTACAACTTACCAAATACATTCTACAGAATTGTCCCTCACAATCTGCACAGAATCAGTTTAGTCCTACTTATTAATTGTAATTACTGGGCGCACATGCTCACATTAGCCTAAAAATGGATCAACTGCAGTTATGCAAAAATGCTTTTGGGGGCGCACACACTGGACATGTTCTTTTTTTAGAACCAGCTTGAAAAAGCACCCTGGAAAGGAACTCAACGCTGTGGTCTCGAGACACATTTTTTAAAAGTCAAACTACTCTTAATGCTACACGACATCTTCAAAATGCAACATTCATGCTGATGCGCATGTACGTCGACCGACAATTACAAATAGTGCGGAAAAATGCATAACGCACCCACGTGTTGTGTTTTAAGTCAGTATGTTAATACTGTTTGATTTTATGTGCAATACTTGAAAAAGATTATACAGTAGGTAAACGCTAAAGAAAACAAATCCAACCTTGGGCACCATTATCAATGAAAACATTAAGACGCTGCTGTACATGAGAGGTATGTGAATGGAATCCCTCAGTGGTTGCTAAGGTACCGTGCTGACAACGGTCCGACTCTGTTGCCGAGTGACAGAAAGACTGAGGCTCTGTCTACGGAACAGCTCCAGGGTTTCAAGTGAACAAACTGGAGGATGAAATAGACACAAATATTAACATTGTGAGGTGTTCAGTGATTTTACATTATCAACCAAATGTTGATGATGATGCTTCTCACCAGCTCTCTCTGACTGCTTCAATGTCACTCAGGAGATTCTGAGCCAGACAGATCCCAAATATCTAGAAGCAGAGGACAGTTTAGTGTCTCCTGATTA
>JAZGTI010005403.1:0-25511 GCA_036877585.1 Botia kubotai
ACACACATACACACAATTTCATGCTTTTTCATGCACAACAATTTCATGCATTTTTTCAGCCATTGGCCATTAATAGAAAATGCATATTTAGAACAAATTCATGATGAATAGCCTGTTCCATGTGAAGACGCATATCTCATTTCTTGTGTTTCCCATTACGAAAGGCAGCGTATCATATCACCCGTGGCTTTGTTGCCATTAACGCTGTTCACATAGAAAAATCTCATTATCATGGCATTCGGGGATAAGAGAGGCAGGGGAAGCTGAAACATCTATATCAATAGTCACATGGAGGTGAGAGGAGCTAATGAAAAAAACTGAAGTAAATTTATGAATAAAAAATATTTTTGAGCATCAAAGCAAAACAAACACATCAGTGCCCTCACGCGGGTCACGGTTGCTTTTTCCATCTGTCTGTATCAATCTCTCCCAATTCCTCTCTTATTTCAATAGCCTGTCTTTTGCTCAGACAGCGTAACGCAAGGCATACAAAACATGTCGAGAAAATAAATAAATATTGCTGTTTGTTGACTTAATGGCATTTAAACAGCAGCTGTGCTACTGTACGAATTAAATGAATGAACTAGTGTTGCACTTCCACAGAAATGCCAAAGAACTTGTAGCTATTGTAGGGATAATTGTTTTGATAATTTTGCATTACTTTTGTGTGACATAGATTAATAGCGATTGGAGAATGCTCAAGCATCATAAATTAAGCTTTTTGCTGTATATGCAATTCATGCAGTGAATTCATATAGAATCTAGTCTCAGGTCTTCTTTGGCCTGGAGGGCCAAATGGCTTGAATCCTATGATCTACCTTATGATATACTGTAAGAAGGCTGCTTTTCTCCTCAAGAAGAAGAAACACCCTTATTTCTGCAGGCTTTTTCTAGTGCACTTAAGAGTAAGCTGATGGAGACATCTCACACACACACACACACACACATGCACACTGTTAAGCACTATGAAAGCTTCCCTCATTTCCCCTCCCCCACTCTCCTGTGAACAGCTCCCACAATCCCTCAGCCTGCTGGCAGATGTAGTGTCCCATCAAATAGCATTTCCATCTCTTCTTTTACCTCTCAAAGCTCCATGCATAGAGACAGAGGTTAAACGTCTCTGACTCATTTGTGAAGTGATATCTAGGCAGAATTAATCAGGGGAGTAAGAGGATGAAGGGGTGAGAGTGGCATTGAGGAAAAGGAGAGAGAAAGCACAGAGCACTGCCTGCTTTCTCCTATGGTATCATCTTTAGGATGTCATTGATAATTCTGATGGGCTTTCTCTCTCTCTCTCTCTCTCTTGCTCTCCCTCTCTTGCTCTCTCTCTCCCCTGTACAAATTCTTCTCTCTCTTTATACACTTATCAATAAATGCTTATATTTTGGCCCCAGGTAGATCAGATGTGCTGAAATTTAAATGGTTTGTTTAATGTAACAGCATCTCTTGTGCTAGAAGACAAGCTTGCATAACTGGAGCAGCTGTGTAGACGATGCTTCAGGCTCATGTTTCCTATTTCTCACACTTTTTGTTTACGGTATAGCAATGGAAAACATTTGTTTTCTTGCTTTGTTTTCCATCTTTTGTGGTTTTACTTAGGGGCAAATTGCAGTTGAATTGGCTATGATGCATTGTGATAACTTTTGGGTGCCAAAAGTGGCTTGGCATCTTGTTATTGGCAAATCAACATATTTACTGTGTATTTACTTCTGCATAGAAAGCTATTTCGTATAATCTCTTATTTCAACATCCACAGCTGCCCCATTAGTTATTATACTTGGTAAGACATTCATGTTAAAAAAAGACAAAGAGGCGAGGGGTTATTATCTGCAGTACACCTGATACAGTGAAAGTCTCGATGGGATGGGGTGCATAACGTCTGAACAATCTCAAAGGCCTCTGGTGATTTGTCTGTTTGTGTCCAAGACTCAAGGCCCCTGCAGAATAAAGTCATCAGAGAAAACTACACACTGAGAAAAATAAAAGTATTCACTGTAGAATCTGTGCAAGAGTTGCAAACATTGCGCAACGTACACAAAAATTGTATACATGAGCATGAACAGTAAATGCGTATATATGCATATAAGTGAATGGCATGTGCAGCCATGCAATTGGAGGATGCCAGAACAAATAAATGTAACAGATGAAATCCATCCAGTTATGTGTGATTATGACTTTTGCTGTAGATTTCTGGCCTTGATCCTGAGGAATTGTCTTATATATTTGTCCTCTTCTCAGAAGCTTTGCATTTATATCCTCCAGCTTTATGTTATGTATAACATAACAACATATATTTTATGTTGTTTGGGTGCGTGAGTAAGTGATCTGACCTCATGAACAGGTGAGGTTCACTAGGCATAAAGCTCCTGCTTTGACTGTAGCCAAACAAGCCAAACAAATAGAAAAGTAGGTAAAATCGACGTGGGTCGTCTGCCCTGTTGATTCGGGCTCTTGTTTTGAATATTACTCGTGTTGTGTTCGCTGCTGGTTGGTCTACATGAAGCCACATGAAGGTTGTTTCACATGGGAACTCTCGTCCTGATGGACCTGTAGCTCCACAATTACTGCAGCACAACAGCACCACCATGGTAACGAAAAAGAACACATATCTCCATTTGTTTACCTATAGCACCACCACCACCATGACGACTAAATAAAGCGCATACAGTTCCAAACATATAATTGAGCCTAATTATGTACTATTTTATCCTTGATGATAGACGGTAATGACAAAATTTGTGTAATTTGTCTAAATTTTGTGTGCCTATATTTTGTGTTTATTAACATTGACGATGAAAGCATTTTATATGTTAAATAAAATGCTTGGGGAAGGTCATGACGTTGCATTTTTACAGAATATAATTTCTACAAAGCACAAGAATATTAATTGTGGCACAATTAGTTAGATCTAGATCTTTATTAGTTTTACACTAATAATTTATTAGTTTTGCACTGACCTTTAACCCTATAACATTTGTGAAACAACTGTAAAACATTTTGAATGTGTTAAAAGTAAAATGTTGTTTACATTTTCCTTGTCGTATGACCAATACATGATTCGTTTTAGGAGAAGACATCCGAATCAGCCTGTATGGAAATTCCACAGATATAAACATAGGATTGGACAAGAACTTTGTGGTGGTGGAGAAGACCTACATCTCCTTGGCTAGCTACCAAAAAGTGGCAATAATAAACAGCAGTGATTCCATTGTGCGTTACAAATGGAAGAATTTTGCCACTGAGGGTGAAGAAGAACAGGACAAATTAAGGTTCTGCCAAAATAAAGTCCTTTTACTGTAACTGTAATTGATTTTTTATTCAAATATACAGGGCAGTGGGTTGAAAAACATGAATTCCTGTTTCATCTTACCTTCTGTCTCTACCACTTTCTCTCGGACTCGTTTTTCTGTCTCTCTCCTGTAGGCTTTCTTCAGAGCTTCATCCAGAAGATGGTGAGATGGAGCAGTTTCTGACAGAATGCACTGATCCTTCTCTGCAGGCTTGTCTTTCTCTGTTTTCTCAGAGTCTCCAGGAGCGACTTGTGAAGACTGAGCAGCAGCTTTTGGCTTTAGATGGCCAGAACATCATCATGAGGCCCCTGGTGTGTTCCTCACAACCAGACACATGACAAGCTTCAACATTTTAATTTTCAGTTTACCAGTGCAACATTACATAACCAGCAATTAAATATGACACCTAGTTTGTCCTCGTACTGTATTACCATATGTCTAAACATATGGTGCAAACCAAACTTAGACATCACTCAGCCAAGGAATTTAAAAGATACAGAGACTTTCTAATTAGCAAAAAGGCTTTGTTGTGTGAGGGAAAGATGATGTCCCTGATGTAGTTATAATTATAAATGGGAAGCAATTGATTTTAATTTACAGCAGTTAATCTTGTTATTCATTATGCAGTTATGAAGTTTATTCAGGTGTCTGATCGCTAATGTTCAGCTGTTTGTTTTCTCCGTGCATTGAATTTTGCATTTGGTTAACATCTAATAACTAATTGTCCTCGTTAGTATAGTGGAAAGTATCTCCGCCTGTCATGCAGACGACCGGGGTTCGATACTCAGAAACAATGTATAGTATAATGTAATGTAAGTCGCTTTGGATAAAAAAGCGTCTGCCAAATGCATAAATGTAATAATCTGCCATGATTGAGCCCTTATTTGATCTCTCTGTTAGTCTTTGTATTGTGTCTGCACCCATTTCAGCAGATAATGACAGATCTGCAGCTATTGTTTATTTATCTCGGAAGGAAGTCCAGCTCAGCACTTTCTTCCACATGGCCAGTCGCATACCCTTCAAATGACACATGCAACAGTGTTTACTTTTAATTCTGCCACCTCACTGTGACTTCCAGCCTCTTAAAGACACATTGCAGTGATTCTATTTCTTTATTCACACCCCACTATTTTTCTTCATGTTGTTTAAAGTGTGCAAGACTTGTAAAAGTACTTGTAAAAGGCAGAAAAAGATGTATTATTTCCCCTTCTTATAAATGAATAAGGCAGAAGCTACAGACATTTCTATGACATTTCAGGCATACTCACACACACCTTTTTCAGACCATGTTTTCCAGTCTTGCGCAGAACAAAAACAGAGACAAAGCAAAACTTGCATTAATGTCAGCACCTGTTTTTGTGCAGTAGAGCTTGATCACACCTGCCCTGTCAACTTGTGTGACCCGAAGGCGAATAACTACCACCTGGTGACATCAACATATTTGGTCACTTGTGATTTAGTTCACTTTTATCCAGTGTAATTGGGGGGGAGTCCCCCTAGAGCAGCCTAATTGTAAGTGCATTGCTCAGGAGTGCAATGGTTAGGGGAGATCTCAGTAACTCTCCAGTTTATAGGTTCTACCACTGGGATCACCAGTTTGTGTTACCAGCTTAGATCGTTAGGTTTGCAGCCCTTCATATGTGTCACTGCCTCAGGGACGTGCGTGTGTGCATGCAGACAAGTTGTGATCACATTCACATTAGCACTACACTCATACAAGATTTATGTACTTTCAGAAACTATACGTTTCTGAAGATACAGGAAGTGCCCAGCATAACTGCCAAGCATTATTTGATAACTTTAAGAGAACCATTAAAGAATGTTAAAATGTTTTGAAAACGTTCCCTGCAAAATCTATTTGTGGTGCCTGAGATACAATTATAGCTACATTTTATGGTGTTGTATGGAGTGTTCTCTTTGTTGACTTGACTGTATCATTCACAGGAAGGAGAAATCTGGCCCAACAGCACTGCAGAGGTGACCATCATCTTCAGACCCCAGGAAGCCAAAATCTACCAGCAGACTATTTATTGTGACATCACTGGTACTTATCACCATAATAGCAGATGTTTTTACCACAGTAGAATTTTAATTACTTTTATTTGCCATCACCATTATGTGCATCCACGGTTGTATTGTTTTCTGCGTATTAAACATTTGCATGTGGCGCTTAGGACCATCTGCAGGTTTTGCATTAATTTGCATGTTGACTAAGGTCTCTCAACATTTTTCTTTCTTGGTTTAGCAATGACCTAAAAGTAAGACTGTAGATATTGCAGCCAGTGAAATTTCACAGCCGGTTTCATTATGCTAACCTTGCCTTAATTTGTAATTTGTTTTGTGTTTTCTCATTTGAATGCTCTGTATGTACTCAGGTCGTGAATCTCGGCTGCCGCTCCTCATACAGGCAGAAGGTGTAGGCCCCAAACTCAAGTTTAACTTTGACTTTCTAGACATGGGAAACATTGTCATTGGCTCCAAACAGAGCTATAAGGTACCAATTTAGATGTCCGTGTTTTATTTATTTTGAAATGAGCTTTGAAAGAACTAAGCAGTCGTAGCTTAAATGACGTTGCATGACAGTAAATTTCTTAATAATTATTATTTGATTAATGGCCAAGAATTCACAGCTGATCAGTCGCATAAATAGATATCCAGTCCTTAACACAATACATATTTAATAGAAGAGTTGATATAAGTAGATATAGAGTGCTGTGCTATACAGTGTACTGTACAGTACTGTAAAAATTCTAGGCCACCTCCAATTTGTTGTTTTAGCAAAGGTTTACTGACTATCCATATTTATTTTTTGGTCTCTTTTTATTAAGATGTATAAAGGAAATACGTACACAAAATAAAAAAACATAATTTTCAGAACAAAATGGCTTCTTCAGTCAAAAGACAGTATTTAGTGGGACCTTGTTTGGCACATCTTGAACTCTTTTGGGAAGAATAGCCTGAGGTCTTTAGATTAGAATTAGAAATTAGGGTTCCATTTAGGTTTAAGAAAACCAGGTTCTTGCTATTGCTAAGTGTACTGTACTGTGGCTCATGCTACATACCTGCCACGCTAACATAGAGAAAGATAAGATTTTTTTGTACTGCATTTTTTAATACTGCATACAAATTTCCTGTATTTTCTGGTTGTATTCTAATAATGATTTGGAAATATACTATATGGTCACTAACAGGCCTAAGATTTTTACACAGTACTGCATGTGCCATAACTAATGTAAATGTCTCTTTGTTAACCTTCAGCACAGCCTGCAAATCTCTTATATCTTACATTCCTCTTACATTCAGTTCAATTCACATTTATTTGTATGGGGCTTTTCACAATACATATCGTTTCAAAGAAAATGAAGTTGTACGTTGTCAAACTAATGTGTTAATTGAAGTGATTATAGGGGTTTTCAGGTTGTATTTTACCTGTTCCAGGTCATTAAGCAGAACAAAAGCATGTAGTGGTGGCAGGAGAGGAAATATTGATGCAACAGAAAACTCTTCAAAAGACTGATTCGCTGAAACTAACGCACAAAGGACCTCACATCAAATTTAATCTTATGTTACTGACAATCTGCCAAGTGTTCAACAGCATTCTTAGTTAAATAATAAAAGCCTCTTATTATTACAGAGTCTTGAAATAGACCAGTGTTTGGCATAGTTCGAACACATTCTGTGTTGAATTATGCAAACAGTGAGTCTTTCCAGTTCCGGTTGTTAATTGAGCTTTTGCGTGATCTGGTTATTAAAATCATCCTGGAATATTGTTTAAATCTGATTTGGCCCTACAGGCCTCCTTTTGAGGTAGTTTCCAAGTGTTTGATTAAACACTGATTAAACACTGTTCCCAGTGGTGAATAAAGGAAAAATATTTACCGAATACCACATACCCATACACAGTTTTAACCTACAACACTTAGCGTAGTAAGAAGTTCATCCAAAAATGAACACAAACTTTGTAATGCCGTAATGTCTGAGTTTTTGAAGCTCCATAAAAAGCGCACCCATCAACGTATTAAAAGTAATCCATACGACTCCAGTGGACTGGAAGAAGAAAGTCGTATACACCTAGGATGGTTTGAGAATAATTTAATTGAGATATTTTTCATTTTTGGGTGAACCTTTATAGAATTAGTCTATCTGAAAATGGAAATTCTGTCATAACTCACCCAAGTCATATGGGACTGGATGCTGAGAGTGAATAAATAAAAAAAGTTCACTTTTTTAAACTACAACTGTTCCTTTAAAGTTGTAATTGTAACTTTTTGTGTTACAAATAAACAAAAATCAGTTGCTGAGCAAGTACATAACAGACCAGTGTTCAAATCTGTCTACCTTAGATGCCCAACAGTAAGTTTATGATAATTATTCATAATTTGATTTTTTCCCTATTTTTTAAATCCGATTTAGTGTGGAAATATCAATTTGGCTTCAGTGGATTTCAATTGTGTTGATATAGACTTCTTTTTTGTGTTCCCTCTCTATCTCAGCTCCTTCTAATGAACAAAGGACTGATAAAGGGAGCATATAAATTAATACAGCCTAGTACAGTGCTGGGTCTTTGCTTTTCCTTCAACCCCTCTGAGGGCAAAATCCCACCTGGAGCGTGCCGGACACTGGAGGTCAATTTCTCTGCTGACAAACTGGGAGATCTCAATGAGGTGTTACAGTTCAGTGTGGAGGGAAATCCTGAGCCGGTCACTGTCACATTCAGGTAAACCTCTCAGATGTTCAGAACCTTCAGAAAAATAGCCCGGTTCACTAGGCGAGTAGTATCAGGTCCAGAAAATATGTTGCTGTTGTGTTTTCCTTAACAGCATTACATGTCTATAAAAAAATACAAAAATGTGTTACTTAAACGCACAGTAAAACTTATCTGTCATATATTTACAAGCTGAGAATATACAGTGGTATGCAAAAGTTTAGGCACCCCTTGTAGAATCTGTGAAAATGTGAATAATTTCAACAAAATAAGAGTTATCATACCAAAGCATGTTATTTTTTATTAAGTACCATCCTGAGTGACATATTTTACATGAAATATGTTTACATATACTCCTCAAGACAAAAATATGGCTGAAATTATTATGATCTATGAATGTTTTGTGTGCTGTGATGGTTGTTCATGAGTGCCTTGTTTGTTCTGAACAGTTAAACTGAGCAGTTAAACAACAAAACAAAACAGCTACATATAATTTTAAAGTACTGTTGTTACCTTTAACCTATTTTTTTTACAGATTTTAGAAAATATTTTTAATGATTTTAACGACCTATTTTTTACGATTTATTATCATTCACTTTATACAGCAAAAAATAGCTAATAAAACCAAGCCCTGCCTGATCTCAACCAGTGTTGTTTTTTAAACAACCGGCACAACAAACTTGCATTGATGCAAGTTTTGGCCTTTATTCTGATGCAAAGAGTGACCCATATCAACAAACAGCCCTTAATCAAAACCCCAGTCATGATCATTACCAGCCAGCATCAGTGCTTCCCCTCTCACTCTTTGTTGTTTTAATCATTAGCTTGTGGCTGATTACATGAATCATTAAGGCTGAACCTTAATTAAATAAGTGACTGCTGAAAACCTTCAGACACACCGACACAAGGCGCTTCCCGTTTGATTAAGATGGATTACTATTGAAAGTGCTGAATGTAGAGATTCCAGAACTATCGCTCTGCATCGTCACCTGAAAACAATGCTACTCATTTCCTGTTCCACTGAACTTTACCTCAACAGCCATTTTAGTTTTGATTACTTTGATTACTTTCCATGGAACATTTTCGTTGGCCTTCACCTGTTCTCTGTAAAAGTTTCTGCTTGCTGTTGTCTGTTGCAGGGGGTGTTTAATTGGCCCTACCTTCCACTTCAGCGTCCCAGAACTCAACTTTGGGGAGGTGTCCTTTGGTAAACAAACTTGCACGTCCAATGCCTCTTCAGTCAGGATCATTGTTATTAAATAATGCTAATGTTTTGCGTATTTATTAAGCATTTATTACTGTCTGAAGGGTTTCCACAAACG
Organism: Botia kubotai; assembly: GCA_036877585.1. NCBI lineage: Eukaryota > Metazoa > Chordata > Actinopteri > Cypriniformes > Botiidae > Botia > Botia kubotai. The sequence goes on from JAZGTI010005403.1 coordinate 9,318, forward strand.
CTGACGTGTTGCCTTAGCAACACATCAGTGGTGCCCATGAGCTTTGGGCTCCGGATCCCCGGGGATGGTATGGGACAGGCCAGCATTACGAGTACGGATCAAGTCACTCAGCTGAACAGAACTGAATGGGCACCGGGAGACAAAGCAGAAAGGAAACCTAAAGAGTTTATCTTATCACTCACCACAGGCACAGTGTGTGCTCTCGGTGAGATTGATATCCAGGTACGTTTGCTCTTTCGGATTCTAAGATGAGCTGTCAACGTATTAGCGAATACCTCAGAGTGATTTGAATCGATTTTCATATGCAAAATGAGGCGATCTGTCTGACCTCAACATCGGCGTTGTCTCAAAGTTTTGTTTTTAAACCCTTCTCACTGTAACCCTAAACGCCAGTTCAAAGCAGATATTTAATACCCAATAACCATCAGACAGCTCAAACTTTTGAAAAGGGACCCCTGTATTCCATTATTAGAGAAATGGGAGGTGGAATATATTGGAAAATGTGATAAATGAGAATCGTGGCTCCTGCCTCTCTCGCTCTGGGGGTGTGATTATCTCACCCATGCTTCTTTCACCGGTTGGCAGGTACGTTCTGTACCTGTCATGTGCTGGTCTTTTCCCATCAATGGGACCTGTCAGCATTGTGGAGGGCCTAATCTGTCGGATGTGTCCAGCTGTCTTTGTGCTTCCTGTGGATGTGGGTGTCTCCTGTCAGTGTGCAAATGTGCCTCTCCCAATCTGTGACACAACTGCGGCTCACCCTTCTCTAATGAGGCCTCGGCACAAGAATACATATTAGGGATTTGTGGTTAGTTGTATTAGTGGAATGAGACAAGATTCCCAGATGCATTGCACAGCTGGCTTACAGCCTACCAGACAAGTTAATATTAAAGGAGGGTGATTCTCTGTTCGTCTCAGGCAACTCCAGTACATTTTCTGTGACAGTTGTCTGTGATCCCATATGTGCAGTTTTATAGCTCTAACTGCACTGTCGAGAGATGAATATTGCTCTCAGAACAGTTGGAAATAACATGGTGATTTGGAGAGGGCTATATATAGACAAGCAGCTGTTAAATCACTTCATAATGTTACTGTTATCGTAGTGATTTAAGCAGTGATGTGAAGTCTGTTGTTCTGTGAAGTGTAATAAATTGTGTGAAGTGTATCAGTGTTTGTGTGTGTGCGTTTGTGTTGCAGATAACCTTGTGCTCCAACACTGTTCAAGACTACAGTCTGGCTTTGGTCCTTGATGTTCAGGGTGTTGGGGAGGAAGTTTTGGCTCTCCCAATCAAAGCCAGGTAGAGTCGAAGTCTCTTTAGGGAAGTCTCCGCAATCGGCGGCCATCTTTGCAACGCCTCATGACAGCTGTTTCAGTCATGCAAGACCAAGTCCTATCTACTTAAATTGGGGAAGACCGATATCTCTGAAATCGCTGGCTAATGTCACAATAAAAGTGTTTTCCAACCAACTATTAAACCTGACATCAACTGTACCATAATTTTGGTGTCTAAAGTTCAAAGCGTGCTATATAAACAAGTTTTTCCAAATCACAGGTTTTGCGCATGCACATAGGCTGTCACATACCTTGCAATACTCTATGCAGAGCCCCTCTATGCAGAGCGTTTAGCAAATGATGATTGGCTGTTTGTATGCAGGGCTTTCTTCACCAGAGCGGCCATACTGAGTGTTGTAGTTTCTCCCATAAATAGTAATGGAACTGTGGCATCTTGTTAATTCTATAGTTTTGCTGGTTTCCAGGCATAATGCTTATCTCTAAATGTCCCTGTAGATGTATGGTGCCCACTGTGATCCTTGAGAACCCGGTTCTTCAATTCCAGCATGTTTTCCTGGGTCATCCCTATGAGCAGTCAGTTAAACTCATCAACGACACTGACCTCCCTGCATGCTATGGACTTCTGCCACAGGTAATACCGACAGCCTAATAAGAGTCATCCTGCTGCTATTGCAGCTCTTTAGGAAACAGTAGGTCTAATGAGATATCAGAGGTCCTTTTTCTGTCTGACATCACTGAAATTGTGTTGTGGTATTTGACCAGATGACACAAACGTGCATGTTTCTGTGTCTCTATGTAGCCATATGAGGAGGACCCCCGTCTTGTGTATTCCAGCAGTCATTCGCGAGGGGTCATCCAGCCTCACAGTACTGAACACATTCCCTTGATTCTTCTGGCCAAGACAGTGGGCAGCATGCAGCAAATAGCTCACATCTCTATACTAGGCCGTCAAGAGCCACCATTGGTGAGTACTGAATGTGTGTGTGATGTGTTATGATGATTGTTTGACATTGTTGTTTACATTAGTTGACATTAGTTGCTAAAAACGAAAACTCCTAAAAACTATAATTTTCCATAAATAAATGTCCAACAATGGAATTTACTTTTACATTTAAAGTCTGGCAAACATTGTACATTCTTTAATGCAAATATGCATTATTTAAAAAATGTCTGAGTTATGTCACACATTGTGAACATGCAGCTAGGAAATAGTTAGCACATCCAGGCTGAATTTGCTAATTTACCCATAGACTAGAACTGTTCTGCAGTGTTGCTTGTTGTCTTTCTGACAATCCTTCATCAGACGATGTTGACATTAAATCTGCATAAAGTGGATCATTTCATATTCACAGTGCTTTTTAACTGTCAAAGTCTCTGTTACTGGCTAACAGATTTGTTAACATAGTGGTTTCTGCCGCACAGCCAAGGTTTTTGTCTTTTGATAGAACACCAAAACTGCATTTTATGAGATTTGATGAGCAAAATTTATATGCATCCCTAGATGACCCCATATGACACTTCTGCTTCTTTCCATAGGAGCTTCTCTTGTCCTGTGTTGGCCAGGGTCCCTCTATCACCATCACTGCTGCCAAGCTGAACTTTGGCTGCATTCCGGTACTGACTGATGTCCCAAAGACTTTACAGCTGTCAAATGACTCTCCGATCCCGGCCAGATTCGTTGCTCAAATGGTGGGTTCTGATGTGACAGAAGGGACTTGTTCCTTTAGAAAGAGCTTCAGTACTGTTTTCCAAGGCTTTATAGAGCTAATTTCCTCACCTGATCTCCCTGTATTCATTGCACTCTGCTTGTTAATTAATTTCCAGCGGTAATGACTCTTCATTAAATTATTCAGTTAGCTGAGTGATTTGAAAATTATGTTGATGAATGGCTGCTAATGTAATACAATTGTGAAAAACACAAAATTGCCCTACCATAATGCTCACATTGAACTCTTCAAAAAATGTAAAAGTTCTTCTTCATCTTTTAATGTATTGTCTTACGTATTGATTTTTTTTCTCTGAATGAGTCTTTTCACCACAGCTCCCTTAGATAAGATAAGACCTTAATACCCTCAGTCTTGGGCCTTACTTAAAAAGCCCTAATTTCTCCTAATTTCCATTTTTCCTGGTAATGACTCTTTATATTGAATAGGCTTTCTTGATTCCCAGCACTGATAATTTTAGCATTAGGCTTCGTGTAATTAATTTCTGAACGGATTACATGCCACACACACACACACACACACACACACACAGGCATGCATATAAACAAAACTTAAACAGACGTTTTCATAGACACACTTACATAGACAACTATTCAGGTCTTGCTAAATTGTGGGCTGACACACATTTGCTTCTCCTGTAAGGCTGAGGACTTTCTCAAGGCCTGAGTTTTTACAAAACATTTTCCAGCTGCAGTCAATGCTGAATTCCATTACTGGTGCTCGATAGCGTGGCTGAACGCTATCGAGCACCAGCACCACTGACTGATGCTGACAGCAGTGCCATATGAATTACAATTTTCCTGTTACACATCCATCTGCTCCTGTAGTTTTCTGATAAACTAGTGTGTGAGTTTTTTTTAGAAAGCGGACCCGCTTTACGTTCTGTTGTAAAGCTCTGCAGTGCGATGACGTTCAAAGGAATCAATGGTGTTAAACCTTTTAATGCAGGTCTGATCTGATTATTGAAATTTTAGCTGGCTTGTTCTTCACTTGAATCATCTCTCAAGGGGAAATCGGCCCAACCTCAATCTACCTCCCTATTGACTGCCTCGTCTATCTCTCTTCCCCTCCTCCGTCTCTCTCTCTCACTTGTTTGCCGCTGTCTCTTTCAAATGAAGACTTAAAAAGCGATCAGTGTCTCCAAGCTGACCTCCTGTAGTCTGACACAGTTTAGATGATAGGGCCTCTCTCTCTACCCTCCACCTCCTCAAGTGTGCCTCATCCTTGCCGAATGTTGAATCTGCAGTTTTCAGCTTCAAGGGCAGCCTCTGCCTGCTGGTGATGATTATGTTAAGTCACAAGCCCTTGCTTTGTCCTGACACTATAACTTTGAAACTCTTGTAAAAGTTGTTTGTAAAACAAATTGAAACTAATTAAACAAATGGAAACAAATGCCTGCAAAACATCAGTATATAATTTCAAACTAAAAAAAGTCTGAATATATTGCAATACATTTACAGAGAGATTTACAGCACGATATGTATGCAATATATTTTGAAGGGATGCTTATATGAAGTGTCTCCAGAACTATTCATGTGGCACTGCAGTGACTTACAGTTGAGTGAATGTGAGATATGACTGTTGCTGATAATACTTAATCAGTAGTCATGGCGCACCCCTGTTTGCTTCTGCTGCTGGCACTACACACTCGACCAGCCTCTAATTCACTGTCACTGCCACACACACACACTTCATGTCTCAAAAAGATCCATATCTGTCCATCAACTCCATATCAGTTTGAGGAGTTTATGAAAAGTCTGCTAAGTGAGGTGTTTACCCAGCTTTACACAGCTCTCCAGAATATTTAATTCTGATTGGTCAATAGAAAGACCCTGCGGTCAAATATTTTTGTATAATGACTTTTAAAACGTGTAACTGAATATTGTCCCAGGCAACCAATTTCCAAAATAGCTGTATTAGTCATATGTCTCTCATTTCATGCTGTAGCCATTCACATAATGCAATAATTTAAATTCTGAACAATTTTTCATGTGCTTTTAATTCTCTGTGTGGTAAGCAGCTAACTAATAAGGGGGGGTAACATACAGTCAAATAGTCATTGTTGGTACACTTAGTACTCTTAGTACACAGGCTGCTCACTTAGCTTCACTGATTTCTGTGAATGCAGAGTGTAATGGAAAAAATGATAAATGTGCCAAAAGCTATACCCACACTTTTAAGATGAAATAAAACGCTATTAATCGAAATCCGCTAACACACCAGCATCCATTCTACTAACTCAGAAAATCCCAATTAAATGTTAATGTGCAAAGCATCAATCATGTTGGTGCTGTATGAAAATTTTAATCCTCAGCCAACAGTTATGAAAAGTAGTGGTGCACCTTAAGCTGTTGGTGAAGTGCTGTGTACTTCTGCACACTAGGAAATAAGACATACTTGCCTTTTCTCATTGGTGTGACTCTTGTTATGAGAGAATGAATAGAATTATGAAATAGGAACCCAAGTGAGGTGCTTTGCGTCTGGGGTTCGAAAAAGAGACAGAAAATACCCCAGTGCGTTAGCAAGTGTTAGCCAGATTTCAGACTCCTGGATCAGATAAGTCAGTGTTTATGGCTTCCATTAAGCATTCAGTACTCATTATAAAATTGATGGATGACTTTGATTGTTTTCTTTCTGTCTGCCTCGTGTCAGATAAAAAGAGTCCACCAGCAGGCAGTAGAATCCTTGGTACGCACACACACATACACATGCTGTCACAACATGGCTGCTCATTAAACAACCAATTACAAGCCGCAGATAAGATTTTGCTGAGCGGATGGCAGTTTTGAGTGGCAGTTTCAACTGGATCCCCACTGGGAGGGAATGGTCATTAATCTTTCTCTTCACCTGCAGGAAAACTCCCCCACTGTGGGAAATGTTCCTTTGGACATTACATAATTCAAAGGCAGGCTCGATTCACAAACATAAGCAATGTCACTGGTCTATTGTGTTTGCGAATGTTTTCTGTGGCTTAGTGTTGGACTATGGATTGAGTTGAACTGATGTATTTTTTATTTTTATTGGTTGATTGATTGGATAACTAGAGGTTATCCTTCACTTCCCCGTGATTTTGTGCTATGACACACATGTGTTTTGGTGGTAGGTGAAGAACAGATCTCATTGGCGTGTGGAGCCCAGTGAAGGAGAAGTTCCTCCAGAGGAGAGTATGGAGTTGAAGCTCATAGCCCATCTTAATGACACAGTGTCCTTCCAGGATGAACTGCTGCTGGAAATCCAGGATAGCCAGACCTATAAAATTCCTTTATCTGCCAAAGGAAAGGGCACAACCATTGTTACTGACCGCCCATTTGCCCCTAGCTTAGATTTGGGAACCCACTTCAGGTAAAACAACCAATCCCATGCACATGTTTGTCCATTAGTGTTAAGTAGTGGTGGAAAAATATGGGTTTTTATTGGCTGATACAGACTTATAAAGTTATATAATACTGAAGTAAGGCAAATGAAATGTACAAAAATTTTGAATTAATTAAACACTTGTTTTACACATTTTCACAAGCTTCACATTTGTTAATAATCGTAACAATAATCATAACATCTGATCTTTCAGTTCTGGACCATGTCAGTATCCCTTCAGAATCACTAACCAAGGACGTCGCACTCACCAAATCTTATGGACCACAGAGGGATTTGCACAGGTCCACAGTAAAAGCCCTATATCACCTTACAAGTCCAGGAGCATGAAAGGCAAGAGTGTGCCGTCTTCAATTCAAGAAGCTCCAGTCTTCAGCCTGTCACCTGCACGCTTATCACTTGCCCCTGGACAATCTGCTGACATGCTTCTGGAGGGCTCCTCTGATGTCCCCAAGGTACCTCAAGACTTATACTATACATAATATTGTCTATAATTCTCAGTAGTGTCTGTCTTATAGCTAGGCTATATTCTTTACAATGATAATCATCAATATTAAATTTGTTGGCCAGCATCTATGGCATCATTCTGACATAATGGACTGTAGAGGGGAAGGTTTTGAAAGACACCCCTGATCCTCTTTCAGCAGAGCTCTACAGAACTATATATTGACTTCCTCTCTACAGCATTACAGAAATACATGCCTCCTTGACTCCTTATTGATTTAATGGTAAGTTAGAGATGAGAGAAGGTGAAAAGTGAGTATACGTTTGCCCTGCTGAAGCCCTTTACACTGGTCTGCTGTAGCGTTGCATTGCCATCAGTTGGCCGATGTCACTGTGCTTGCTTTGGAGCATGACAGAGAGAAGCTCTTTTACTGATTCTCTGACGAGGCAGATCTTTTGTTAAAGATTGTTTTACAGGAAGAAAAGGGATGAAACTGTTAAGGGTGTCCTATTGTGCAGTTTTAGTTTTTCAAGTTTAGTTAGCGTGTACACCTATTGTAGTGCACCTCAAAAAACTAAAAAAGGGCATAATAGGAGCCCTTTAAAGATGCATTGCAAACTTTCTAGAATGAGAATATAAAATGGTTGATGTAACCAGGATCTTTTGTGTGCTTGTAAATGCAGGTGGTTAGGGAGAAGCTGGTGTGCCATGCGGTTGTGGGGCGTCAGTATGTCAGAGAGTGCATCATGACTGTGGACGTCACATGCCAGTTTGTCTCCCCAGGTGTAGACATCTCATCACAACAAATCAACTTCTATGTGGAAAAGGTGTGTGTGTGTGTACTGGTATATGTGTGTAATGACTTGTATAATGACGTAAACAGGGTTCCTGTGTCCTCATAAACCAAATGGCTTAAGAACATAGTAAGTGGTGTTATTTTTTAATTAAATCATGCCAAACGTTTTGTGTGAGGGTTAGGGGTCGGGTTAGGGGAGGGGGATAGAAAATTTGATTAGCTCAGTGTAAAAATCATTATGCCAATAGAGGGTCCCCGTAAACCACATATGCGAGTGTGTGTGTGTCTCTCTCTGCCATCAATATTGCTTAACAACATCCACAATAACCTGCTTCATTTGATTAATGGATTAGGTAATTTACTCACTAACGTGTCATTCTAAATCGTAATGACTTATTTTCCTCTGAGGAACACTCAAGTTGAATTCTCAAACAAAATTGTTTTATTAAATGGAAACGAAGGATTTTCCTCAAACATTCACCTTTTGTGTCCCATAGAAACAGGAGGATTTGAGGTAAACTATGCTTTTAAGTGATCATATTGTGAAGGTTGTATTGCTGCATGCTATATTGTATGTATGTTAGACGTTTCTTGTTTGTGCATTGAGGGAGCTGTGCTGCAGCTCAGTGGCTGAACATGTACACTATCAGAAGTTCCTTCATTTTTTATGAAGCAAGGAATGCTTTGCGTGCCGATGAAACATGTATGCGATGATCTGCATGGATCGAGGCAATGATCTTCACTCTTATACACGAATAAGACCTCATTTATGAATGATACTCACCATAAAAATAAAACACATGTACTATATTGTCTAGTCATCCACTGAGAAATCATTGATCAACATGTAAGTCGATTGATTGATGTTTTTGTGTAAAAATTGTGCAGCTGTTATGCAAGTATAACTCATTCAAATAAGCTATTCAAACGTACATCTCATTTGCAAAATGATCATGAGCTGATTCGTGCCAAATTCAAGCCCACGGTTCTCCTGTTTTAAGAAAAGCTGTATAAGCACCGTCAACTCAAGGGGAACCATCATTATAATAAAAGCGATTTTCTGTCTGCTTTATTTCACTTTTATTATCTCACTCTCAACGCACACACACACACCGAACACACACACACACACTTGTCAAATTTCAGTTTTCTCCAATGTTAGCATCAGCCACACATATTTTCACACACTTCTTATATCTGCTGACAGATGCTTGCGTCTTAGAACTAAAAATGCAGATGCGTTTCGCTGGCATTCTTTTATCTGATTCTTTCCCGATCGCCTGTGTTTTGACAGCGCATGCTGCTAGATTTACGAAATGCTCCCTTAGTGGAGCTTGGAGGAATAAAGCAATTAAAGAGAGCGAGTGGGGAATGGAGAGAGATGAGAGAGATGGAGAAGTGGAGGAAGAGGGAAAGCTCTTGGGATGGAGGAGGGAGAGAGAGAGGAAGGGAGTGTTTGGATTTTAAATACACTGTAAAAACGTTTTTACACTGTTTTGATGGGTGACCTAAAAATGGGTTTCATGTAGTAATGTTTAAATTGTTTTTTTCCTTTCAGTAGTCCTTGATGATCTCAATATCAAATCTGCTCTGAAAACTAGAGTGAGAAATGAGCTTTAGCTTTAACATATTTATTTTTGAGCGAAGGATAAAAACAATAAGGTATCTTTCGGTAATGAGCATTTGGTTTTCCTTCTCACTCTGCTTTGTGTTCTGTTGTGTTTGTATTATGTTGTCCGTACAGTATGTTTATGGGTTTTGTCTGACCCGCAGGCTCCAGATTTGACTCTGGTTCCTCTGTATCAGAGACTGGTTCTGAGGAGTGTGTCCACACTGAACCTGTCTATGAAACTGACCCTTCGTGAGCCCTTCTCTCTCTGTGAATATGAGGGAGACGAGTTGTTTACAGCCTCAAAGGTAAACAGTAAACTAGGTAAAAATTATACTATGCAAATAACTAGCAAATCTGGTTAGCATTTGTCCTTAACCGTTGGATTAAATAGTGCTTCCACAAAACAGAACTGATAAAAGATGACTATTTTATTCTGTTGTTTTACATCTATGCATGCAGGTGTGCAGATAAGATTATAATGCTTTCGAATATCATAAAATTTTTGCTGTTCAGACTGAGTCTTACATTGAGTTCTTGTCTTTCTGTAGAGTCTGGTGTTGGCTGTTGGAGATCAGAAAGAACTGTGGGTTTCTTTCAACCCCATGTATTGTCAGGACCACTTCAGCCATGTGGTTGACGATGTGCTGGAACTCTGTTACCACGGCCATCCCCAGCAGGACAGGGTGGCGTTAAGGGGCGAAGTGCAGTTCCCCAATCTGCAGTTCTCCAGCACCACGCTTGACTTCGGCTGCATTCTGAACAACACAAAATCTCGACGCAAGCTCACCATGACCAACTGCAGCCCGCTCTGCGTTTCATACCGCTGGGCCTTTCTGGTAGACCGACAACAATGCCATATTGGGTAGGAACAGCACATTCGAAAAGTAAATCTCACCGTAACCATAACAATATAAAGAATACTAAAAAAATCACTTTAAAGAACTTAAAGTGTGTAATTTATGCATCACTAGCATAGCAGAATTGGAAAGAAAAGAATTTTCTAAAACCTCCCCTCCCTCATGCCAGTTCTTTAAAGCAAACGGCCCCGCCCTAAATTCACACCATTGGTTGAACCAATGCGTTGTATTTATAATTGGCTTACTTAATGTTGACTGCACATTAATCCAGAATTGGAGAAATTAATTAAAAGAGGACACATCATCTTTAAAGTTTAGGATGTTTAATTTAGATTATGGATATTAAATACGTTCTTTTCTCTGCGTTCGGCTTAAGATAAAGGGTGCTTCGGTATCTGGTTTGTAGTCCTGAACTGAAATGGGTAGAAGCACACAGGCACCTCTCTGCATTTTGAACGTGCTGCACTTTAATGCAGATCCGGTGCATTTTTAATGCAGCCAGCCGCAGAAAGCACTTCTGTCAAGTGTGGGCCTCCGTTGATATTTAGCAATTCAAAAGCTGCGTAAACAACTTCCTCAAAAAAAAGTGTTCAGGGAGTATTGACTTTCTGTTGATAACAACAAAATAAACGAATGAATAAAAAATATTGGGGCGAATGAAACAACTCTTTCTTCTTTATTTCTTAAGATTAAGCTGTTAATGCTTTAATTTAATACTCGGATGTTAAAGATGGACAGATGTGCAGTCATGCTCTGCAGGCCCTGTGAGGAAATCTTAGCGTAACTGAATAAGCGAGTGATAATGTGTGACAGATTGACGTGGCTGACAGCTCACTCAGTGCTGATGGTAGAGAGTATAGTGGAACATCATGTAATTAAATAATGGATTATTAGCATTTACAGTCAAATGGAACACTGCAATAACTGTCAAACATTTGATCTCATTTGGAATGTTCTAAAATATAACCTTCGGTTCTCTGTTCAGAACCATTGAGGAAATTGTGTACATGGTTTTAGATTCCGGACAATATGACAGAGTTTCATTGTGTATGTGCATTCGAAAGGGGATACTTAACAATCCCTACACGAGCGCACACACAAGCCATATATCAGAGCCATACATCACAAACCCGCTCATCCTGCTTTGTGCACATATTTACAGTTTCCTGTTTGGAATTTAAAAATCGCTTGCGCAAAGACTCATTCTAAATCTTGCCTGTCGATAGCTAAGGGTTGAGTTTTTGTAGTTTTAAATTGTTATTTAGCGGCTGCCATGTCCTGCGTCGAAGAAATCGATAAAGCCCTCCGTGCTGAAAACTGCTGCAATTCATCCACCTCCTACATGAGCCAATAAGATTTTGACCTTTTCTATCAAAACAGCAGGGCTTTCTGCATGCATTGTCCGGCCTGCTAATTAAAAGCCTATCAGTAATTAAACCGAGGGTGAAACCACTATTATTCTTTGATCCGACCGGGCTCTCTGAACATGGCGGATTTTGTGCTGATGGACGGCCTTTACTTTGGTGTCTGTGGCCGATATAAGACTGATTACTTTTTCCTTCATTTTCGGTAGGTTTTTTGATGTGGAAAGCCAAGGGATCGAAGAATTCACAGGGGAGAAAGGAGAGGAGAAGGATGAGACACGCTGGGAGCTGTTAGAGACGAAAGAAGCTGACGGCAAGATGGACCCCAACAGGTCTGAGAACAGCTTTTGTGTGAGATCGGAGGCTGACAATTCCCTCAAGTTACGTTTATAATGAGCAGGAATTATGGGAATACATATAGTGTGGGATGTTTACCCTGAATCTCATCATGTTAGCAGACCTCTGAGTATTACCTTAACTCCTCACTGCTTCATAATGAGGCAATGAGGCATAGACTCCCACAGAATCATTAGACTGCTCAGGAACAGCCGTCATGTACACATCATGTGGCATATTGGGGGGATCAGGTAAATGTGAGGCGTTCGTTTGGTGTGCCGTGTGTTTCTGGCAGAACGTCTCTCCTGAGAGGCTTCACTGCAATGGCTGCTTTCGAGAACACCTGCACCAGTTTTTCCCTTAACTGCATTTATACATGAAATGCTCTCTGTGCTGTCATTTTTGTGCATGTTTGTGAGTGTGGAGATGTTGGGGAACGAGAGATGAAGAAAGCAGAGAAACAACACAAAAGCTGTACATTTTCAGATGGCTTTTAGAATACAATATGTAAAAAACTCTTATTCTCCTTAGATGTGGATGCCGTTTTCTGCTTTTTATCTGTAGTAAGTAATTATTTACTGTTGGTAGAGGGAAAAAAATCCATCAGAGCCTTTTTTATTACACGTGCAACACTGCCCCCTGCTGACTGTGCTCATTGGCGCGCGCGCGCACACACACACACACACTTACAGTAACACACAGTCCAACACAACTGTGCATCTGAATGGCTTTGAGAGGATTTTGATAGGCTCTGTTTTTTTGGCAGCGAGACAGGTGCTATGACACATTAATTCCATCAATACACTCATTATCTTGCTGTGTTCTTTGCCATTTTCAGCCTTCTTCTGAACCTGCGACTTCCTGTGTGAACTTTAACTTCTGACAAATTGCACCCATTGAATTATTTATTGCTTTCTGTAATTAATGGCCCCCTTGACAGACCCAATTTAGTTTCTGTCTGACCCTTTGGGCAGGCAAGAGAAAATGAGAGGTAAGAGATATGGAGATCTGATGCTTTGTGAAAACCCCTTGTAATTTTTAATTCATTGTTTATATTTTTTGCAGAGAAACTGACGTGATCAGACCTCACTTGGAAGATGAGGAATTGGTTCAATTGCATCACGCCAGCTCTACGGCCAACGGACAGGAGCAGAATAAAAACACACGAAGGTCCGCAAGCACAGAACTGGGATCCAGACCCATTAATCTAATAGCAAAGGGGCATCCAAGTGTGGGTGTGAAAGAGGTACACCTTACGCTCCTTTTAGCTGGAGCTATTCTGTATAATGTCTTACATACTGTACAGAATTATACATTTTGTTCTTCTTCAAGTGCTCCTTTTTCATGCAAGTAGTTCCCTCTAATCCTTGTGGTGCCATCTTGTAGGTGTTTGATATCTCATCACTGTATGGGGAACTGCAGCCTGGTGACACCAAACTGGTGACCTTCTCATTTCTGGGTCATGCGGACATCAGCACTCATGTGTTGGCATTGTGTGAGGTGGAGGGAGGACCCACCTATGAGGTCACCCTCAAGGGCCAAGCATCTTTTGTTTCATATACTCTGGACAAAAATGACATTGACTTTGGTTTGCAGGTAAATCTGTAGGATGGTGTCTATTCTGTCTTTGTAAATACAAGGTTTGGCTTCCATTGCCAGTATTTTTTTCTCGTTCCCTTTGGTGGCAGTTGTTTGACCACGTGGCCGAGGCAGAGATCACTCTAAAGAACACAGGGAAAGTTGGCTTTGATTTCTCTACTCTACCTGGTGAACAGGAGCTTGCTGTCGACCAGCCCTTACCTGGTCAACTCCTCATCATCCCATGCAAGGTGAGATGTTCTCCATGGTTTAAAAAACTCAATCTGTGGACATTTTCTGCATTTTCTTTAATTTTAGAATTAAAACACGTGTATAAAATGTGTTTGACAGAGTTGAGGGTGCTACACTTTCACGCTAGCTAAAAGCATCATCAAATTAGTCAAAATACTTAATAAACTAATACACAAAAGACAAGGAACATTCTGTGGCTAATACATTTGTAATGTTTGTTATTTGCTCTCTTGAAGGGCCACCTAGAGTCACATTCAGAAATGAGACTCAGTGTTTACTACCTACCAGGGGTCCCAGAAGTTTTTCACAAGACCTTTCATTTACAAGTGGCCTTCTATGAGACGGAGAGCATCACTGTAAGAGGAGAGGGTATTTTCCCCAGAGTGTGTTTGGACTTGCCCAGAGATCTGAGTAAGTGCTTGTTAAGACACTATTACTATCACTATTATTGGTCCTTGTATTGGTTTTGCACTATTAGTACAATGAAGAATACCACAAATTGTACGACAATTCTAGAGTTATATTTCCATTTATAGTGCATTTTTGTCCGTATCCATGTGCCCCTGGGAATTGAAACCACAACTATGATGTTGCAAGCACTATGCTCTGCAAGCTGAGCAAAACTTCGCTTTTCACCTGGCGGATGTTAAAATACAGGTGAATGAAAATCCTGTTGAACTCAAAGAAAGGAATTTGAAGTAAAAGTCACGTCAAAAGTAATGCTGTTTGGGAAAACAAATATAGCTCTATGTGATTGGCTAAGAGCACCATACATCTTCATAGGATCTAAATTGACCTTATAAATTAATTAACCATCAGCCAGCCTGAGGCCAACGGAGCTTCAATATCACAAGATTGTTTGAGATGTTCAGACAGAATATTTTAAATTCTTGAATGTGCTCCAACTTTTGCTCTTATCAAATACACTTGAAAGGAGGCCAACCCAGTGTCCTGGCTCGCCTAACCTTAAATCAAACACAGTCAGCTCGTGCCAGCTTGCAGACAGGCATAATGATTCAAATACGCCTGACCTTGAACCGGCTCTTGCACAAGAACTCAACTGTTCAATCCCATTTCCTTCTCTGGTCTGTAGCCAGCCTGACGGAGTGTTACTTATCTCAGGAACATGTCTACAAGAGCGGCTTTGCTCTCAGTGTGAACTGAAGCCTTGTGGTTGTGGAGCAAATGGTGAAACTGTGGAGGAAGGAATGCCATGTCTCTCTGATTACATATTGATCTGTTTTTTTTTTTTTGCTGTACTTACTGAGGCAGTTTGTAGTAAAGAGCAGAAATTGCAGGTTTTGTTGCTCGATAGATATGAGGGTCAATACTTCCTCCAAGACCACCAGGAACAAGAATCTGTAGAAATGTCTTGGATTCAGAACAAGTCTGAAATTATGATTGTGATTCAAAAGAAACTATATGGTTGTTTCACTGTTATTTTTCAAGTTGTCTTGGAAAATATCAAAAGAATGCCCTGCTAACAATGTTGTAAGAATGTTTTCCTAACATTTCCATTAAGTAACAAAAATGTTAAAAATGATATTTTGAAAGTTCTGGGTCTGTTCCAAATGGTCCAGTTTTTCAGATGTTGCAATAACATTATTGCTTGGTTAAATGCTATTTAAACATGTTTAAATTATGAAACGTTTACACACATTTTGATTTGTTGGCTACATAAAACTTTAGGACCCCATTGTAAAAAGGGTCACCATGAGATAAGTCAGCAAAAGTCGTTAGGTCTTACGAAGGGACTATAACCCTTATTAAGTTTTCCTCCCTAACCTTATTATCTTTTCTGGCTAGATGAGGAGATATATGGCCCCTTGCTAAAGGAGGCAGAAAATTTGTTGGAGAGCGAGAAATCAAGGGAGGGGTTGCTGAGCAGGTCCGCCACCGATAAAGAGGAGATGCCACTTGAAGATGACTACGTTCCCACTGTGAGTCTGTTTGTGTTTATTGGTCATCATTGAACATTGGGTCTTTTTCTGCCTTCCTGTATCAAGACCTACTTAATGATGTAATCCTTCAAAGTCTTGTGTGAATGGATTGTGACTGTGATGGCCCCTTTATAAATATTATATTGCAAATAAATGCAAATGTTCTATAATAGTGCACATGCTATAAACCGTCTGTCTTGTGTGTGTGGCGCAGTACGATGCGCTGCTCCAGATGGAGCTAGAGCGACTCCTCGTGAAGGAAAATGCCACAGCTATACAGAACCAGCACCAAATCAATGACCAAAGAGGAACTGGATCCACTAACAGCTTGCTGAAGAAGCTCAGCAAGTAGGTTCATATAAACGCAAACCCCTCATTTTCTCCAGATATCTTCAGATTGTGTCAGGTTGTGTCTGATGCATGTTCTCTACAGGTTCAGCTTGCCTGAGTACACACTGGACTTTGGTTACATCATCGTTGGCAGTGTCGTGACCCACATCGTTAAAGTTACCAACGCTTGTCCGTTGCCTGTGTCTTTCAGAGCTGACAGGAGCTCACTCACAGGCACAGGTTGGTGTTGGTCCATACTCCAGACATTTCTATAGGTCCAAAATGGCCAAAAAT
>JAZGTI010005404.1:0-25509 GCA_036877585.1 Botia kubotai
AGTTACACAGAATGGCTTTTTTCATTATACCATGGGGATATCAAACACTCCCAGTGTGTCAGCTACCACCATTGAAGCGGAGGACCGTGCATCTCCAATAATGACAGGCACCATTGGGGCCCCGTTGCATTCTGTTCCCAACACTGTTTCTTCCTGCCCCGTTACCAAAGCTAAAGCAGCGCTCAGGGTTGTGCCCTCAGCAAGGCAGGTGTCAGCTATCAGATACCCCAGGGTAACATTTGGAAGTAGAACAGGGTCTCGATTAATCTCCTCCACTGTGAAGATCATCGCCTTGAGCCAGCGGTACGAACGAAGGTCAACACTGAAAAAAGGAGCTGTTGAATTAATTCAAGGATGAACTGGACAGTTGATATAATACTATAATATACACAGAGTGAAAACAGATTTGATCTCAAACTCACAGTCTTTTACAACACCTGAAGTCATATGTAGATTGGGTACAAATAAGGTACCAACTACACAGCTAGACAATATATGTTGAATTATAGTTAACAAACTCTCTCCATGAGAACGCAATTGCCTGTATAACAAAATAATATTTCAAATCTCTGCACAGTTGTTTTACAGTCCTGCTATTGTATATATGCTTACACACTCTACTCACTCCTGGCATTGAACTCGATGCTGGGTTTGAATGAAAGAATGGTCAGGCTCTGGTGCTTCAAAATGGACTGGAAACAACCCACCAATGATTACATCTCCCTCTTTATACAGACTCTCTGAGACAGATCTGCCCTGCAGACCACAGGACAGACCTGCACCACACACCCTGATCATCTCAGCAATGGACCCCAAAACCCACAAGCACACAATCAAACTCATCTCTTACAGACAGAGAGAACGAGACTGAGCGACTGAGTTAAGACACACAGGCTTACAATTGTTCTGCTAAGTAGGGTTGGACGATAGCCCTCTTTTGTAGACTTTATTTAGCCTTGGGCAAGTGCTACAGGAAAACAGGTGAGGTAGGAGATAATTGCTGAAAGCCCTCGTGGAAAGAAATTTTCCAGAGGCCCAATAAGGAAAAATATTTTTTAACAAATTGATACTTATGGTCATATCATGCAGTTGAGAGCATTATAGCAGGAGGTGATTAATACTGTATTTCATCATCAAAAAATATTCCAGTATTCATCCTGATTATTCTCATCCTGAGAATAAACACAGTTTCGTGTTGTCATGACCTCAGAGCCTTTTTTTCTGTGCAAGTCCTATTGAGGATGCTGTTTACAGGGAAAATGGAGGTAATTATAGCAAATTAAGCAATCTCACCAGGGGTAATTGTTGTTTTTTGGAGCACTGATAGATGGATCTGCACACAATTTCACTCTTTCTGAAACTCTTTCATGCACAAACAATATTTTATAAAGACTGTTATATATGCCTTTACACAACAGCATAACGCTCTCAATAGGTATTTACTGACCTTAGAGCTTGTCAATCATTAAACATCTGTGTAAGATTG
The DNA here is from genome assembly GCA_036877585.1 of Botia kubotai. Classification (NCBI taxonomy): domain Eukaryota; kingdom Metazoa; phylum Chordata; class Actinopteri; order Cypriniformes; family Botiidae; genus Botia; species Botia kubotai. Next base: position 1,487 of record JAZGTI010005404.1, read on the forward strand.
CTGTTAATGCATGTAAACTAAAAACATGTTCATTAGGTGGTAAAACTTGAATAATTTGAAACAAAGTTAATCGATCACTTGAGAGTTTACATGTCAGGACAAGTTCAAACACGAGATGTGCACGTCACTCACCCAGCAGTCTACAAATTCACTCTGCCCTCTACTGGTATGTCACGTGAAATCACATGATAGTCAATGAATGTGTCAGTCAGGACATGCTTGATTTTCGCTCTTTTTCTTTCTTTGCATGCTAGAACTTAACCTCTTAATGCTCCATATTTTAACCGGAAGGGTTTCAAAAGTTGATGTACACTCAGTCACACTGCAGTTGAATCACAGGATATCTGGATATAATATAGTTTGTGCTTTGCAACTGAAGGGTGTAAACCAATAAACTTGCTCTGCGCGCATCTATCCAACTTCTGCGTGTCCTCAGATAGCATTTTGTTCTACTTTTACATGAGCGTTAAAGGGAAAGCTAGTTGCATTCGATGTTTTCCCTCTCTGTTTTCGTCTCTGTTTGTCAGAGCAACATTTATTATTGATCTCACAAGCACGGCTCATTTACCCTGCAGAAAAGAAGCGAGTCAGTGTTAGACGTTGCTCGTCCAAAAAGCACAACACAATATTATGAAATAGAAAATAGTAATTTGGCTGTCATTGTGAATACTTGAACTCACTCTCTTTGTGTTTGCACTTTTTTGAGCATTTCTCCATCGTACTGCATTGCTATTTATAAAGGTAGGACAGTTTAGTCAATTCTGTCTGACTTAGTTGAGGTTATGGTCTGGTTACAGCACTGACTATTAAACAAGGAATGCAGAGAGCATGTAGTCAACATGTAGTCACTTCTATTTAGTCTTTTATCAGGTAGGATTGGAGGTGCATTCTGGACATGTACATGTAACTTAAGTAACAAGATTCACAAATATCGACTTCTGAACGTTAGACTTGTCACAACATGTGACACTTTGACAAGTCTAGAGGTAGATTGCGGTAAATTGTAGTCCCTAGTTTGATTATGTGTCATTTACAGTAATTTACAATACAGTAATTGCAGAAACAGCCTCCCTGGAGAAAACTAAAGTGCCTCGCTCAAGGGCACATGTTCTCTGACATAAATGGGCTCAAATACTATACTGTATAAATACAGTAAACACCATTCTAAAACATGTTTTAAAAGATTAAAACATTCACATTTATACTTTCTTACAGTATATTGTTTTTATGTGGTTTTGCTTGGGTCAAAATGACACCAAACTAAATAACTAAAATAACTAAATAATAAAATAACTCTAAAATAACTATAATAATCTATAATATCTAAGACCTAGTAATACCTAACCACTGGCTTTTATTACATTTACAATGCTGGAGTAAATGTATAATGCCCCTTGAACTGTTAAAGAACAGGCACCTCTTTAATATTGTAATATGATGAGATAAATGTGGCTGGTTTGTAACAGTTAAAAGCAAGCAAGATTTACAGAAAAGCAAAGCATCCTGCTATTCTGTAAGTACAATACGCTCTCACCTTTTCCCTCCCTCTCTCTCTCTCTCTGGTGTTCTTATTGAGTGTTGTTAAACTGAAGCGATCACGAGAGTGCTTTGGGGGGTTGCAGAGGTCCAGTCACAAACTAAACATCAGGCGTTGAGAGGGATGCTGTTGCTATGGTGACACATGGGACCAGTGGGGCTTATTTGAACATTTTGTTCTGTAAACAAGAGTTCTCAAGCAAAGTTAAGAAGGACGGGTTCCAACTGTTACTATATTTATATTAATGCATGCCTGTATATCTAAAATGTATGTTTCATTTATTTAATGTTTTTTAAATGTTTTATTCATTCAAGAACAAAGGAAGAATACAAATGTCTGAAAGTAGGGCTATGAGAGTAACACACATTTGCTGTTATCTCATTTGACACATCAACATGACTATTCTCCCATAGACTCAGCACACATACTGATGTTTCAATATCCTGGCTGACTCCACACTGTTGCCCATCTGCATTTGATTAGTAGCATAAACACCTGGAAGTACCATGAAAAATAAAAAAATAAAAATTGTGTTTTATCTAGCAAAACTACATCTGGCTCATAAAAAATAAACAGGTCAAAAAATATTTACACCTGCAAGCTGATCAAACTGTAATGGGAATCTAAATATGTTTTTGGCTTATGGTTTAAAAAAAGGATGTAACAGCCTAATTAAAGGGGTTGGGATATGACCCCTATCCTCCAAAGTTGCTATGCCCTCGTTTGGTGTGTTTTTCACATATAGGGAAATAAAGTACAAATAATTAAGGCCATTAAAAATTGAGAGGGGGAGGGGGCAGCACTGCACGCTGTGTCCTGTGAGGAGATATAAAACGTTTTGCCATCTTTCAACTCAACTTTTCTGTCTTAAATTAAATTTAAGGACAGCTGATTTATGAGTAAAAGCCTGTCAGGTTTTAAAAAGACAAGGTCTGTATTTAAAGAATTTTATCATATACATGCAATACCTTCCGTCACCACAGGATGCCGCTGTTTCACCTATTGTCATACAATTGTAGTTCCATCTAATTTAGTTACGTTTAATCGTTTGGCAGACGCGTTTATTCAAAGAGACAAATAATGACGGCACAAACTGTTTATCATACCAATATTAATAGATCAACAATAGCGAATCTCTGGAGCATACAAGAGTAATTTACGAAAACTATAGCTGAAGGTATAACTGTACAAAAGTGGAAGGGAACGATTGCTAACAGGACGTGCTGTTAAGGTAACCAGAGGTAAGTAGTGATCAACAAACTTGCAGCACGAGGGGAAAATGACAATTCAGTTTCCTGTAGCGTATGAAAATCCTTGTAGAAGAAGAGTATTTTCCTCCTTTCCGAGTTACTGAGCTTCTGTGGCACATTTTTGGGATTTGTTTGCTGCTTAATGACTAACACGCATCCACCACCTTCATGGACCAGATATTGACTGGACACAGTTATGACTACAATCACGGTTGTTGATAATGAAGTCTTATAAAATATTACGAATTATTGAACTTTACCAAGTACAGCTGACGACTGTTATTGGAGAACATGCCAACACGTTTTACATGGTTACGAGTTTGACTATTGTATTTGACTATTTGTAGCTTATCGTTGGTTACTAATAACTAAGTGGTTTCTGTTGGTTTCTTATATAGTGATCTTCACCTAATACCGGTTGCTTAGCCTGGCAATTTTTAGGTTAGTATTGTAGTATTGGGTGTGATGGAGGGAGAGAGAGTTTGTGTGTGTGTGGTACTTCACAGATTGCTGTGATTCATGAAACTCAATGAGCTGTTAAGCAGTAAATGCTGTACAGAGCATTCCAGATATGTCATGGGCTAACGCCACTATGTGCCACTGTCAGCCAGGGGTCATGCCACTAGCAGGGCCAAGAGAAAACAACAACATACAGAAGTGAGACGTTAATGATTGGTGCAAATGACACAGCAATTGGTTTAATATTATAATTTAATAACACTTTCTCTGGGGAAAATTTGAAGCTATATTCGTCATTTGCGTCTGATACACATAAATATGACTTTAATATGTTTAGCATTATGTCTATGACTACTCTTGATACTATATGACAACTTATATAGTTGCATCTTGATAATCTGTTGCATCTTGTGTATAGGCACATTATTGCTTTGGCAAAAGACAGTTATGTCCCTTTAAAGGGTTTGCACTGTTTTACAATAATGACCAACTGACTACCCCTTATATAAATTGTATATGTCTGTGCTGGCGTGGCTTATCTCAGATGCACATTTGGAACAACTGAAGCCATAGCCTTAGTACACAACCAAATACGTTGTGCTGTTATTGTGTCAGTGGATATATTCCACAAAATGATGTGGATAGAAGCATAAATGACAAGATCTAAGGCCAAGCTTTGTTTATCACAGCAAAAAATGTTTAATAAGGGCAGAGCTTAACATGCACCTGTTTTCTAGACTGTCTAAATGAGTTTGTGAGGCCCTGGACCAGTGTAATCAACCTTCCTATTGTGAATTGTGTTTATTTAATGGTTGTCTGATTCTAGCACTTTGTGACAGCTAGCATGTGTCAAATGGATCTGTGATTGTGTCCCATCAGGTGTAAAATTGTTCCATCAATGTGTATGACTGGGAAAAGAGGTCTGTTTTATCACTTCATGAAAATCAATTGTTCTGTACAGTAGGTGTGGATGGGCACTTTTCTCCTTTTGCTTTGTGCAGATAGGTGGCAGGCTCATTGGGCCACTTGTTCATCAGTAACCTGGTAATTGGACAATACAACTGGTAAGAATGGAAAGGATAGTTCTCCTAAAAATCTATACTAGGTTCTGTACTGTTTATAAGTTTTGCTTGACCTCAAACCGTATAGGGCCACATTTCAGAGCCAAGTGATCTCATAAAAACCCATGCAACTCTCCGGTATTAGGTTTGAAATGGTAGTTAGAATCACTAAATAGTTTTTCGGAAATAGAGGAATTAAGTGCTAAAGTCGTTAAATTATTTTCTGTGGAGTCAGTGGGGAGACAATATCAGATTTACTCATTTACATGTAAACATTGGTGTTGGCCAGTAAGTAAGACAAAAGAGTATTTAATTGCTCCTAAATAATGTCATAATAAATATTGTTTTAGACACGTTGTAGTCATTTTGGCGGTCAAGTTAATTCCCATGTGACGGTTATGTTAAAACATAAGCTGAGGAAAATTAAAGAAATGGATAGCAGTTTTGAAACTGAACATGGGTGGAATTCACATTCATTGCAGGGACCAGCCGAAAATGAAAATAAACCTACAAAATAACGTTTTAGTTAACATGTAAAGTGACTATATCATTACCTCAGTATGAAAACAATAGAACGTCTCCACCTTTATAGAAAGCAAACATTGCTCCACATCGAAGAGAGTTTGGTGTAGTAATCGCTGGCCTGCAGTTCAAGTTACTGTCCTCACTGGAACCTGTCACCAGTGGGCCAACAAATCTGTTTTTAATCAGTTGGGTGGCAGCATGAGGTATATTTAACTCATCTGCGCAGAGCCTGTAAATATAGTATATCTGCAGGGCTAATATGATAGAGTGAGGAGAGGAAAATCCCTGTGGTGATGCTTTACGATGTGCGGGTGCGCTGTGAAGCACTGTGACCTTTGCAAGGCCCCACGTGGAAGTGTGCGCCCCAACTGACTCTCACCCAGTGCAGTGTACGGGCATTACATCGAGAAGAATAACAGTGTTTTTTTTCACTGGGCCGCTGATATGCTGCGCCACAGTCTCCCAAGGCTTGTTTGCTTGCCAAAGAAAATGCCAAAGTTGCCTGTTTTTGAGGCTTGTTTTTGTTCCCGGTTAAGTGCCAGTGATCCTGTGAGAAGAAAATGCACAACAGTCACAGGGTTTACATTAACAATTTATTAATAAAACAAATTTCTCTTTGGAGGATGCTTATTACAAAGTATCTAAATACAGGCATCTGAGGTATATCTGTCCGTGGAGTGGATGAGATGGATTTTGGTGATTGGTACTGGATTTTGTTAGGGAGGTGGACGCAGTGTTTGAAGATTCAAAGTACCCTCAGGGAACAAATGAACATAATAAAACATTTAAAAACTTGAATTTTGGTGTTCCGTTTTTGTTGACGTAGCACAGAAAAGCTAACAACATTTTGTGGGTAATGCTTCATATAAATTACAGTATCCTAATGCCTTCGAAAAAGAAAGTCATAAGATCATGTAAAATACATTAAAACTATCTAATTACTAACAATATCACTGATTTCCTTAAATGTATTAAAAGTAAAGAGTTACATTAATTTGGCAGCATGTGTCATTGTTAATGAAGGTGTGAACGGCATGTTTGGCCCATCAGTTCAGAAACTATTATGAGATTTTTGTCGATTAACACAAAGTCACAGAATGTGAGTAATTGTAAAAATCTTTGGCATAAATATGTATTGTGTGCATGGATTGGTCTCAGTAGGACTTATTTTGCCTTGTACTTCATATGACAACATCAACAGATAATTTTAAGGCTTTAAGTCAATAAAGCTAGACAGGCGGGAGATTGTTTGTCACATACACACTCATTCATACAAGCAAATGTCAAGGCCAACACATACAATGGAAAACGAAAAACAGCCAAATGTAGACAAACACACATGCCAAACACATTCAGATAATGTAAGCAGACATTTGGGATTCAGACAGTTTGGGATTCCCAGATCTAACATTCAAAGTTTGTATCATTGTACATATTGACAAATGTTTATATTTTTCAATGTCTTATTCAATTAATCTGTTATGATCTTATGATAGTTTTATATGGAAAACTTAAATGACAAATAACAAATGAGTCTACATATTTTAATTTACATTGTGCTGTATGCAAATTAGATAAATCACCTTTTCAAATAAATGAATACACAGTATAATAATTTTCTTATAATTCACTGAAATATCTATTAACTCTTATTGTATTATACATAATATTTCTTGGCATGTCTGTGTGGCATCATTGCTTACTGAATCTATTCTGGTTGACCAGTGTTGGTACAAGCAGTGGACGTATACTGGTATTGCGATAACTATGTATATACATAATGCTACTGATATCTCAAATTCACAGTTTTACTTGATATTAACATAATGTGATAAATTTCAACAATATTTCTACATTATCTTCACTTTAGATTTGACAAAGTGTATGCAAACAGTAAGAGCCATGGACTGAGTAATGATCTCACAAACTAAAAACAAATAAACTGTCTGTTACTTATAGGAGTGTATTGAGACAGCTCCCCCTCTCTGTATGGCTCATGTGCACTGGTGGAGCACAGTGGCCTTAGTCTACCCTGTTGCAAACATTTGCTAAAGCTTCTGCAATAGTGGTCTAAAAGTCTGCAGAAGGTTAGGAGGGTCTACGGACCACAGGCCCTCAATGAAACCCTCGTCTTCTGATCTATGAGTGATCACCACACCCGGCAAGTCTTCTCAGGCACCATATAGTCATTTTTCTGGCACTGGAAGGCTTTGGCAAACTCTGGGAAGTTCTGTAATGATCCAAGAACTCTGCACACAACAAAAAGGCAATCATGGTAACAGGGATAAACATAAAATGTTCCTCATATTGTCTGAATAAAAATGCATGTACCTGAACTTCCCTGGACTATGGACATCAGTTTTGATGGAGTTGACAGCATGCTCTGGTCTGTGTGTTCCACACCACACCTTGAAAACAAAATAAGGATGTTTAAGAAGGATATTTGTTTTTATTGAGGGAATTTCTGGTCCTTAACCTCTAGTTAGTCCTATGCAGAAGCATTCGCGCTATTCAAACTTCAATTTCCTCACCTGATTTTTGAGTCAAGTAGATTATAATTACATGGTTGCATTTTTTTGCATGGTGACCTCTGGGTTTCAAGTTCAGAGGCAATTTTGACTGGTTTATTAAACCAATATGTTAGCTCAAGAACTTGTGCCTCCTCAGAAAAAACGGTGTTGAGTTACGAGTTTCACCTGTGCAAAGTTAAGGAAAAAAAGTTGCTCATGATTGAGGTCTATTCCAGGCAGAGGAGCTTCCTTTCCGTGTTTTCTCACATAGTTCTTGTAGGCCTGAAACAATGAGATGACAGTGATAATGAAGAACCATGGGAAGTAGTTACTGGAAACAAAGTTGCACCGCTGAGCTAAACAGTAATTAACATTTGACATGAAGTATCATCTCACAGCCAAATGCTTTCTGGGGAAAATTCAAATCACATGTGCCCCGTGAATCAGTGACAGGTCTGTGATTGCATCTGATTCACTGAAAGTCTATATTTGATGGTTCGGTGAGAATTAGCATTAAACACGCTCAGATAAACACAGTCCATTTTCTTCCTGTTGGCTTTTTGTGGAGAGTAACCTATTAAGCCGATTCACTCTGTCATAACAGTCTCACAGAAATCCATCCACAGTGTAACACTAAGCTGCCGGTTTTACTTCTTTTTAGAACCTTCGAAAACATCACTTATTTGATTACACAGCATGGGTTCCAGACTGTTGGGGGGGGGGGGTGCCGCTCAGTGATATAAAATGGGTGGGGTACTGACTGTGACATCATGACATCAACAGTAAAACTATCTATTAAAGTTTATACTCTTGTGATAACATTTTATTATGCGTCAAGTAAAACAATGTGTAGTCTAACTGATGAATGCAAATGGACACACACGCATTACTCACAGTATTTTTCTCTTATTTACATCTTTCTCCATATTGCCAGTATCTTAAGTGAACTGCATCTACAGTTTGAGACCATTAGCTTTAAACTTTCACTGTATACTAGCCAGTAATCTTTTAATGTTTTCACAACTGTTTGTAGTTTGAAAAGTAAAATTTGAATTTAATTTGAAGAGCAGATTTTTTCTTTAAGAATCACACTAGTGAATCATGTTGAATCTTACATAGAACAGTTTGGAAAGAAAAGTGTTAAACCAAACCAGTTCATCTGGCAGTAAAGAGAGATGTCAAGACAGCCACCGCCAGGGCTAAGATGCCCTGTACTTACCTGATAAGACTGTCGAATGCCCCCATTGTCAGCGATGTTCTCCCCAAGGGTATTATTCCCATTTAGCTGTTTACACAAAAGACAGAGGAGAGAGAAGAAGAAAAGGATGGAAAATAAGACCGTAATTTAGATGTCTTTCTACATCTACAGAAAATAACTGCTTACCCTAGTTCCAGGAAAACTATTTGTGGATAATAAGACCCAAATTACTGCTGTCAAAAACTCACGGAAAGCAACGAGGAGCCTCTGACAGAGACATGAAAGACTAATGTGACAAATACAGTAAATAGCCTGAGCAGGACAGATAGAGCTGGAGTATTTTCTGTTAAGCAATGTTTATGTAATAGTAAAGGAAGCTTTGTAAGCTTTGTTGTATTGGAAATTATCGTTTAAACCAAAATGAATTTTGGCTTCTCATTATGTGCTTCATTTAAAAAAAAAAGTGGTTTAGTAAGATTAGACGGTTATTGCAAATGGAAAATATTTGTAAGCTTGAAGACATGGATGTAATACGTTTTGTCCGTTTGCCAAGTCCCAAGAGAAGCTTCCATATTGGTCCACAATGCATTTTGAAAGCTCATGGAATTTCTGAGTCGAAGATGGAGTCCACCAGTCTTTGAGGTCACCATCTTTATCAAAATTACGGCCTGAACAACAATAGAAATTACACATTGTCAACAATGTGGAGAGGGAAATCCAAACAGCAACACTTGAAGAAACTCTGGTCTGATACCATTGTCGTCAAAGCCATGAGTGATCTCGTGTCCGATGACCATCCCGATACCCCCGTAGTTCAGAGACCAGGGCTGCCCTTTACCAAAGAAAGGAGGCTGAAGAATACCCGCAGGAAATACTGAAAGCAGAAAATGTAAACATATTAATAACATTTAATCCTAATTTGTTTAAAATACATTCATGCTACCCTAAATACCATGTTGTAATTGACTTACCTATCTGGTTTCTGCTAGATGAATAGAATGCATTAACCACAGCAGCTCCTGTGATCCACCTTGAATTTAAAATGCAAACATTCTTTTTTAATGAGAAGTCTTTGTTAGTAAAGCCTGCAGTTTCCAAATTGGGAAAATGACACTGTTTTAAAGAAACCCAGTTATACATTCAAAACGCCTGTCTGAAAAACAGCAAATTTTGAGGTGATGGTCTTACTCTTCTTTGTTCACTTTCATTCTTAACTTCTTCAGCCGTTTCTTCTGACCAAACTCCAAGTTCTTCATAATGTTTTCAAAGTATTCGTCTGCTTGGTAGCTTAACTAATACCAAGGAAATGGACAACACATAATTGTTAAGACAAGCACCTCAGTTAGCATCGGTTTTATGGAGAAATGAACTCCTGTTCTTTGTCAAATCTTTGTGGCCACTTACATTTCGATACTCCTGGTCCAGGTGCGTGTTGTTCGTTATGTTTTCCGAGAAACCAATTCTTTCTTGGATTGCTCGTGCCTGCAGTGGTGAAGAATAATGTTTTTTACATGCAGCTATGCACTTTAAAGCTCTATGTTTGCTTAAGGTCATATAGCACTCATGCTTGTTTGGTGATTGGTTTGCTTTATTTAACGTGTTGATGTCCACATTCTTCTTCACTCTTCTTCTGATCAGCAGTAATTTCTGTCAATGCAATAAAAATAAAAAAACATTCTGAATAAAACAGAAAATAAGTTGTCACCTTCTGCCCCGCAGCTTTCTTAGTTTCAGCATCCATCCAGGGTAGCTCATCCAGGTTACTCACAAACACCTCTCTGATGTTAGCGATCATCTCATCCATCTGAGCCAATCACAGAGAGGAACATCACGAGACATTTCTCCATAGAAAAATCACGAAACATTTTCTCAACTAAAATGTTAATTACTGTTTATTTGGTTGCTCTTGTGTTGAAAAGGGTAATGAATGTATAAATGTTTTTGACTTTTTGACCTCTCGCCGGACTAACAGCACTCGATGGTGAACAGGCCAATTATTGGCCTACTTTGTGTACGAACCTGTAACATTATCTTGGTGACCTCAGATCGACTGGCACAGCGTGAATGCTGTGAGGAGTGAGTTATAAACTCAAATTTGATGGCACATGCTAAAAGTTGGCCTGTACAAATCTTATTAAAACAAAAATTACTTAGAGGGTAGCCAGTCGCAATCTTAAAGAAACAGTGGACACAGTAAACGCTGAACTACTTCTGCAACACTAAAATGCTTGAAAATTTAGGCCACCGTGAAAATGCTGGTCTTAGTTTCAAACATAACATTATAAAATGGAAAAATAATGTTCACGATATCAGACGAAGCCCATGTACATGTGTTGTGCTTGAGCCCAGGAGGATCCAGTGATAAATGGAGTGTTAGAGATGTGTTTTATGACAGGTGGTACTAATACACCGCTCAGCTGTTCTTACATACGTGGAAATGGACGCGATTCAAATCAGCCCACACAAGCCCATAAGTATTGTACAGACACTCCAGAAACACTGAAAAACCCACAGAAGCTCCAAAGACATTCACTGGACACACACACACACACACACAGCTCACCATATCTTTGCTATCTCCTGCAAAGGCTTCCTCCACGTACAATCTCCCCACAGCATTTTCCATGTTGTTGTTGACGTAGATGGCACACTGCCTCCAAACCGCTGCTTCAGATGTGGTCCCATAGATAGCCTGAGTGGAGAAAAGCATAAAGGCGTTGTGTTTCTGTAGCTAGTCAAACTGATCCAATGCATAAAGTAAAAGCATAAACTGTAAAGCATGTACTGTACGTGCTTTGTAAGTCACTTTGAATAACAGTGTCTGTCAAATGCATAAATGTAAAACATGGCAGTCGAGAATTTTCTTGAGGTATTTACCTTTCTGAAGGCTTTTCTGGTCTCCCTGTATGGTCTGCTCAGACCTACCACCAGATTCATAACAAAGCGCCACACCATGTAGTTTTGAATGTCCCTGCACGTACAATGAGCAGAATTATTTCTAATATTTTAACTTTATAGCACTTGTTAGAATTAGTGTATTAGTAGAATTAGTAAGTGCATTGCTGTGTGGGATACAGCATCTTTGTTCTTTGTCCTTTGTTTTGCGCTTACTGCATATTACACTCTAGATAAGAAGTATATAACATACTCAGAATACAGTAGTATGCAATGAAAAAGGAAAAGAGAAATGGGTAATAGTGTTATATAAATAACAATTTAGTGGCACATTCTAGAGCACCAGTTGAAAATTAAATAAATAAGAGTCTATGTGAACTTACCTCTTTGTGTAGTTGGCAAGGACAGTGTTGAGCCTCTTGAAGTAATTAGGGGCATACACAATAACATCCTCACTGTCTGTAACTGGTATATTGACTGTGTCCATGATCTTTTTGGTGAAGAGGGTCCAATTGAATACCTGAATAGAAATATTGCAGAGCATGTGTATAAGGGATAACATTGTTCAGAGATAGACATAATACAGACAAACTATGAGATATAGAAGGTGACATGTCTAAAAACATTGATTGTATGAGCATCGTCAGCTTAACCAATAGAGTGGGTTCGGGGCAATGACAACCTATTTGCCCGACCAATGGCAGACGGATCATTTTTACAACTGACGCCAGTGGCAGAAACAACACACTCCGTAACCAAGACATTTCATGAACTCTTTCTTACCCTGGACTCAAACTCCAGGGTGAAGTTTGTGTTTAATGTCTCCAGAGGCATCTTGTTATATAGAAGAACCGGGTTGTTCCTGTCCTCTGGTGTGTCTGTAGCCTGTAATGACAATAAGAGTGTCATTTCCACCATGTGACATCATTTATAGGATGTGAAAATACAACAATTTTCTGTCAATTTACTTAATGCAAACAGCAGCCCAGTCATGTTCTTTTAAAATGTTTTAAGCGTTTGTCTGCATCACATCCAGGACCTGGAACCTAGAGCCAAAGCCACGTCATTTACAAACACATATGACACAATGAGCTTAAGCATTCGACAGGATTATTAGAGTCAATGAGAATGTCTCAACAGCAGTGTGGGTCTGACGCTCCTACACGAACATTTACTGGGACTGTAATCCATACTCTGTAAACTGGGTAGGAATGAGCTCACTATCGTAAAAGTTAGAAACATGACCATGAACTGCATGTGGAAAAAACATGCCATTGATATTTACAAAGCATGCTGGTGATACAACCACTCAACAAATTGTTTCATTATGGAGCACAAACACAGAGTTAAACAATGAAACACAGTGTTCCTTGGGCAATGAATGTACAATAAGGTTGCAAGGAACTACCCAGTATTTTTCAGCTAAATACTGTAAGCATCAAAACATGATGCTTTTATTTATTACTATTCAAACACGAGGGCAGCCGCGAGGTCAGGGAAATTAGTGGGCGTGTAAAAGCTCAACATGCAAATGCAACCACTTTAAACAAAAAAAGATTAAAACAATATGTATTTTCTCAATATGTGTTAAGTCCATAAGCTTAACTTTATAGTATTTTATAAAATTAAAAATTTTAAAATTAAAAATTTTAGTTCAACTTTTGATTTGCTTTTAACATTGTTTAATATTAATCTTTGAAATGTAGAAATATATGCTGTTAAAATGTTTAATATAAATTAATTTGAAACATCTGGCAGTTATTTGCAGTATGGATTAATGAACTATTGTTCCTGTATATTCAGCTGTTAACCTTCTCAGTATAAATGATTACTGATCAAAGATCAACGGACAACATTTATTCTTCGCGAACATTAAACCTCTGGACAAAATCAGTGTCTTGGATTTGATGAAAACATGTACTAAACTAATCAGAGAGGTCGGAAAGTGATTTGTATTTTAGAAGCTTCTCCGTGCTTACATTCGCAATTTCCTTTTCCATCATCATCATCCGTGAAACCTCTCGCTCGATATTAGTGTCATTAACCTCCAGACCTCGGTCACTTCTGATGAGCTTTGCCAGGTCAGTCATGAACTTCTCATATGTCACACAGGCCTGAGAAAAAAACATTGAAAACACGCTAAATTAAATACCTGTGAGCATACATGTGTTCTTAATAATATACAAACCTACAGATGCTCCACAGTCATGTGTATGAAGTATTTGTGTACTTTTTGAGAAAGTATTCATACTAATTAGGTTGATTAATTCCTTATTTCCTCTAATCTTCTGCTTCTGCTTTTCTTACAAAAGCTGCTATTCTTGTTGACTGATCAAACTAGAAACAAAAGACAAGCTCTTGCTCCAGATGTTTCCATCTGCTTGTTCCTTTCTGGTAAAATGAAGCTCCCCAACTCTCTTCATTGCTTGTTTTGTTTCCAATTAACCAGCCAGGTCTGGAATGTATTAAAGGCACATAGCACTTACAAGTTATACGACTGACTTGAATAACGATAAGATGATAATTGCAAGTTGGAGTGCACTAGAAAAAATGCTAATCAGTTAGTTTGTGTTTATATAAGCAGACTTGTTGGGAGTTTTTAGGAGATGGTCTAGGTCCATCTCACCCCTCTACCTTGTGTGGTCCAGGCATATCCAAGTTAAAGAAAGATAGTGGAAGTAGACCTGAATTTGCTGGTAAACAGCATAGCTGTGCTGATTTATCTTCTACACCAGTACCAAACCATCATCAACCAACATGGAAATCCATACTTGTCTAAGCTATCCCTTTGTCTAAGCAGAGTAATCAGAGTTGGAGAAGAAGAACAAGAAAGGGAGGGAAAACTGAGAAGATAAGCTTAACAAAATCCATCTGTTTAACAGACCATTCTTACCTCCGCATAGGGCCCAGTGCACACATAGTAGTCTCTTGAGGAGAGGCCAAGACTGGGCTGGTCAAACTGGCACAGAGAATAAAGCCAAGAGACAATCAACCTTTCATTCTTAACAGGAAACTCAGTGCATCTATGTAAAGAGCCGCTGCAGTTCAACAGTATCGCTTACTGCAGTTAAAACCAGAAAAGCACTCAAAAGCCCCCTCGAATGCCCATAAACAAGTGTACTGTTTGTTCATAAAGATTGTTCCCATTCTGAGTGTTTGGCTTAAAAGGCCCCTTGCAGAGAGAGTCTGTTTAGAGAACGTTTTTTATATTGGAAAGTACTATGGTGCTTAGGTGAATGTGTATTCGTGTTTCACAGAGTATTCGTTGTATTCATGCAGAACAGAGTTAGCATGTTGTTGCCCACACCTACATGAATGATGTGTGCGTTGGAGTCTCTGTCATCTGTACCAATAAAAAAGCTAATTAGGACTTGCTTTCCATATTTCTCATTCAGTCTGGCTATGGCATCTTCCGCTGTCCAATTCATTCCTGGAGAAGAGAGGACAAGAGAGAAAAGGAACGGAATGTATTCTACGTATGAGGTATTTTGGGGTTATGCACGAAAAATCCTTTGAGAAATCATCTCATACCATATTTGTTGTCCCAATCATCTGTTGCTATGGGCCACTCAAAGACATCTGGCAGCATTGTAAGCAATGGTGACCCACCTCTCTGTTCAATGAGGCCTGTCAGAAAAATGCAAAATATTGAAGTAATGTGTGCTTATTTTAGCACGCAATGAATATTGATATCGTCGTTGCTCTTTTCGGAGAATCTCTGGATTGTTGGCAGCTCAGTTGGACAGTTGCACAATGATTTTATAAGGACGGACAGCACAATCTTTTTGGCAGCTGATGACTGGTAACTGAGTTTTCCAATTGAACCACTACCTTTAAATATATTTACAATAATAATTTATTAATAACTTATTGTATTATTTTAATGTATTTTTCCAGCTTCTGTAGTACTAAACTTACCCTGGCTAACTTGTCATTATGGCACTTTGGATAAGTGTATCTGCTAAATGACTCTATGTAAATATAACGTTATTAAAGCTGCATGAGCTTTATACTGTAAACAACTAATCCTGATGTTCTGGTGGTTGTTGTACTCACTCTCATTGGTGCAGGACCTGTAGAGGATCTTGGCTTTGGCTAATGAGCTGCTGCTTCCACTGTCCTCTCGCTCCAGCACTCCTGTAGTAAAGAGTAACTAAAATCACCCAGAGTATTTTTAGGTTTGTAGGACAGTATGACTGCATTAGACCCCATTTGGTATTATGTGTCAGTCTTGCATAATCAGATCTCAGATCTCAAGTAGATAGTGCTAAATACTGTATGTGTGTAAATGGGCTCCAAAATGTTTTGTGATCGACCGGCATGGCGGTAATCTCATTGCATTTGTAGCAGAAACAATAATTTAAGAAACAGGTTCCAACAGGGCCTTGGAGATGCATCTAAAAACAAAACATGTTATGAATAAGTGTGTTTGTGTGAAAAGTGAATGAAAACCTCATGTTTTGGAATGAAGTGTATACTGGAGCCACATCAGAATCCTTCCTTCTCTTCTCCTTGCTAAATTCTATCTTTCACTATCTATCTCAATAAGTGGGCCAGCTGTTGCTCTAAATCCCTCATATCCTGTTTGCAGTACAGTGTTCAGAATTAGTTTTAATGAGTGATTTGGTTCTGAGTGTTTCCTGTGAAAGGGCACAGATCATGTGTGTGATTGGATTAGAGGCCGCCTGGTGTCCATGTGGCAGGAACCCCTACAGCTTCAAAACTCTGCCCCTTTATCTCAGTCACTCTTTTTCTCCATCCATCTGACATGTGCAGCTTACGTTATTTTGATGTGTGCTGGCTGTTTGCCCGCACGTTGATGCCGTTTACATTCAGGTAAAAAAAAATGCAGTCGGGTCAGACTCTAATTCTATTGAGTCTGTCTAGGGTCGTTTTTTTTACACAACTAATTTATGCAGGTTTGGGTATGAAGTGATTAGTCTCTTTAATGACGTCTCTTTATAATGACAAACGTACTTAACTGCGCATGCTACGTAGCACTATGTCGGGCAATAATGCCTTTTTTTCCCAGTTGATCATCATTTCCTGAAAAATTATTGGAAAAAATAGAAGTGAACTTCCAAGTCAAGTTCAAATAATAAAAAAACATGTCTAAAAAAAGACTAAAATGTCTAAAAGACCGGTCTATATCAAAGCCGAATTACTGGTTTTCTTTTCTGAAGACTGAAAACAAGCCATTAAAGCTTGTATACAACTCCATTGAAAGTAACTTTTAGACATTGAGATCAGCAAGTAGCCTTATCTGACCCACATCTCCCCACAAAGCTCACTCTGTCCCGGCAGGAAACAGCCCTTCCCTCCACCATCTCCTGCATGTATATGCATGAGTCTTCCTGCTGGCTCTGTTCAGAAAGCTTTCCATGTTTATGTCCCATTTTCTGTCACCTTGACATGGATTATGCCTCTCACTGACAGCCTGTCATAGCAGACTAAGTCTGCAAGAGATATAGCAACATTTAAACATTAACATCCATAATGTAGTGCATCTCCTATTTTATGTGTTGGCCAAATATTCATGTTTACATGAAAGAATTCATGGAAAGTTTACCATGTGAGAAAAGAAGAACTATGGAAATGCCTTTAATGGTTTCTTTTCATGTTTGATGTTTCATCTTTGTCTCTCCATTTCCTCCTCCTCTATCTGTCTATTAGTCTGTTTTATTTATCATTAACTTGCTTTATATTTCTAAGTTCTCAACATTGGACCACAATCCCACGTGGAATCGCTAGAGATGCAGATGGTCACAAAGTATTTCTATGAACTGTATTTTATTAATGCTATATTTAAAATATAAATACAAAGAATTATAGTCAGGACATTTATATCAAACTTGCAGCTTTTCTTGCACTTAATCTTATACCCGTTGCATTCGTTGTAAAATGTCACGTAAAATATTAGAGCCTAAAAATTTGTTGTAACCAATAAAGGTTGAGAACTCTTGCCCTACTTTTTCCCAGATAGACACTAATCAAAACAAAGTAAATTGAGCATATTATTGCTCTGAACTAACAAGCGTATCACAAAAAAACAATAATTGCTAACAGAAGTCTTTTCAGTTTCATTTCTTTACTGTCTCTCTTTATTATAAACTCCTAAACTTTCTGTAGATCTTATTTCATCACTAACTCAAGGAAACTCTGGGTATTTCCAGGGTTCCAAGATGCTAGTGGTTATGGGTAGAGTCTCAAACTAGTTGCACCTGAGCTGAAGAGCCAGTAACAGAAATACTGCCCATATAATTCATCTGAATAGCATCCGGGCCACATTCCCTGAAAAGTTTGTGCTTGTGTCACAAGTATGTGAAGAATATTTTGTTATGGGAACTATAATTATAAAAAAGTGGGCAGTTTTGTCTAAGATTTCAGTTGCATGCTAATAGATCGACAGCTAAAGGTTATATACTGTAATAAAATGGAATTTGAATTATATCAAAACACTGTATAGTAATATTGTATAACTGAGGAAAAACTGAGGTCTGGCAGGTTTGGTGTAGGCGTACTTTGCGATGTCAAGCAGTGAGGGTCATTTAAGTCAGGTTAAATAGGGGGAGATTCAACAGACAGAGTGAAATAGAACATGTTTCTCAGGTTGAACTGTTGTGAAGGGTCAGTGCTTTCATTATTAAGACCTCAGACTCTGGACTGGCAAAGGTGCAATGTAAGCATTATGAAAGTGCTATGAACTTAAATTTTTCCCGTCATTTTTGCAATGATTAATGGAGACCTTATAAATGTGGACTTTAAGGCAGCGGCAGGTCCAACATTATGAAGCTCTCTATTTGAATTGAGTTAAAATTCTTTATCTGGTGGATAATGAGCAATGTTGCCACGTAGTCAATGTAACTTCATATTTACTTATTAAAAACCCATAGTGTTTGACGACTCGCCTAAATATTGTGTAGGGGAAAACATGTTCCCTCAATATCTATGGTGGTTATGACCCTGTATATAATGAAGCAGCATCTTTAAAAGCATTCAGTCTTCATATTAAAACCATTTCCTTATGTACCAACAGTTCAAAGCCAAAGCCTTGCACACTAATTTCATCAACTGTTCATTAGCATAAAAGTCTAATCAAGACTCTAAATAGGCTCTTATTTTCCAATCAGCATTCCTTTTTATTCCTAAACAGTCAGAACACTGGAAATGCTAATGAGGGGATATAGATTTCTCATGGGAAGTCAACAAACTACACATTTTCCCTGCGATAATTAGTTTAATTTTACTGTGAGTGTTTGTTCATTGATTAGCAGTGATTTTCAATCAATTAAACAAGGTAAGAGGAGTCATGGAAATTCTCGTCAAGTTAATAATAAATGGCAACAAAATCGCTTGATTTTCGTCTGTTGTCGTTTTAAATCAAGCCAATTATTACCACTATGAATTAATTTGCTTGTGAAGAAATGGCTGAAAATGAACAGACCGTTAAGAGCGCATAGAGAAAGAGAGAGGGGGGGGGGTACAGAGGACCAGAAGGAGAGAAACATGAGATTGAGATGAGGGATCAAGAGGGAGATATTTGACAATCTCAGCATTGCTTGTGTACATGGACAAGCACCACCATCATGGTTAAGTGATAGCTCTGGTAGCATCTGACCCCCGCAGATTTGATAACATTTAACTCTTCAGCACAACCGCAGGCTTCCCAGACACACACAGTGCTGTAAGCATTTCCAGATTAAATTGTCTTTGTCTGACAGCTTTTAACTGCAGTTCAACTATCAGAACCTCAGTCTGAGTGCCAGTGAGCTTCAAATAGCTGAAAACAGACAGAACTAAACTGTGTCTTGAACTGTGTCTTATATCTGTTATCAACTGCTAAATATCTTTTGTATATTAATATATTAATTTAAATTTGAATAATTACATTAAAATCAAATATCAATGAAATCATTTTTTTAATTATTCTTTCCAACTTAATAACAAAACGTGTGTGTGTGTGTGTGTGTGTGTGTGAGACCTATTATCATTTTAAGTAGGGAAGAATGATTATGTTGGCACTATATGCTGCCATGTTTTCATCTATTGCACGTAGAGCATTCCAAACACTGTATTAGAATATTGTGTCAGAAAGCTGATCTTTGTCGGAGATGTGTCCTGCTGGGTGATGCGCATTCCAACATTTTGTACAGCGATGTGCATAGGTGCAACCGGCCCGAGTTCAAATCAGGCTGAAGTCATTTCCTGAACTCAACATATCCCCCCTTCTCCATATCATTTCCAGTCACTAAAACTAAAAGGCAAAGGGCCCATTATTGTTGTTAAGACTGTTTTGTACAAAGACAGATAACTAACCCAACAGTTCAGGGTAGTCAGATGGTGTAGTTTTACCTTTGAGTACCACCTCCAGTTCATCTCTGAGAATGTCGAAGGTGCTGTAGCGCGAACTTGTCTCAGGTATGATGTTCTTCTTCAGCCAGCCTCCACAGGCGTACTGGTAGAAGTTTTCACATGGGTTCACTGTGGGATCCATGTTCTCGATAAGGCGGGATGCTACAAAAAAATGTAATGTAATGTGTTCTATGACATTGCACACCCAATAATCAATCAATTGGTATGCATTTTAAAGATATCTTTACCTGATTGTGTGCAGTCAGCTGTTATACAAACTCCATCTACAAAACAAACACAGGGCATTAGCAATATTGGAGCTTGTCTTGTGGGTATTTGTGTACAAGTGCAGATCCCGTAATTGGCTGATACTGTATATGACAGAAATGTATTTCTCTAAAGCCATTTTCCTCAAAAATATCACATCAAATAATATCACTGTAATATCATTATAAAATTCAAAGCCTTGTCTGTGTACAGTAGCTTTTTCTGCGGGTCTCTATGCACTTCTCCCATTTTATATATATATATCTTCAAAGGTAATGTATCTTCAGAGTACTTCAAAGATATTTTGAAGTACATTGGTAACCAAACAACAGTGGAACCCATTGACTTCCATTGTATATCACAAAACCAATAAGACATTTCTCAAAAAATCCTCTTTTGTGTACCACCGAAGTGAAAAAGTTATATTTGTTTGGAATGACATGAGGGTGTGTCATGGGTGACCTATACATTTGAATCCATTCTGTACAATTTTTGTAGAATAATTACAAAAAGCCAGTCAACACACAGCTTCCACACCCTCCAGACCAATCCCCAATGCTCTGCCCTCCCATCCAAACCCCTGCGGCTGAGAGGAAGAGCATGTGGAGATCATCTCTGTATTTTGCATTCTGTCTACCTTTGCTGTTTAAACATTTATCCAGCACATTAATGGCAGATGATTAAAGTATGAAAGGAAGATTAAAGTGAACTCTCTGCCTATAAGCTTCATCTAATGCTCTGAGGTCTTTAATGAGGTGTGAGGAGGGACTTAGATGGACAACCAATCGTGTGGTGGGGTGGATATTATTTGGCAAAATAATAACCATTGATGCTTTCTTTATTAAATAACTGTCCTGAGATAATCAGGGGACCAAAGGAAGTTTAAAATTAACTAGAAAGTGTATTAGTGTTTAAAAAATGTTGCTTAGTAGAAATATTAACCAACTAGGGCTGATATTTCGTGGTGATTTTGTTGGTGAATGTGAATATTTTAATTGTTTTAATGAGCTGTTTATTTGGCTATTAAGTTTCCAGCAAACCATTTTAGAAACATTTTATGTTCGCTCCCTGTATCAAGACTACTTTGACAGTGATATACATGTATATATATTATTCTAAATGTTTTGACTGTTGTAGATGCATCAAACTTGTGTTAAATTTTTGTAATTTACTTTACTGTATGGTCTATTTTACAACTAAAATTGTCAACATTTTAACCAATTTCAGGGCAAATACACACATTTTAGCATATTAAAAGTGCAACAAGGTTTCCTGATATAATAATAATATTGCTCAGTCCTACCTCCAGGAAACCAAATACTTTGTCAAACTGTGTGTCATTTGTTTGTGTATGTATCTCTTGTGTTACAATTTAGATTTAAACAATAATTTGTAGTGTCTTGACAATATTTCTCATGTAAACAGACTTCAGCTACATAATTCAAACCATTTGTTCCTTATACTCTTTTAATTAACATTTTAATAAACAGTAAATATATAAATGAAGATATCAAATTGGCTAAAACATCAGTAAGCTTTCTGGGATGTTTAGCCCCAGGCACAATTATGATGTCACATCTAATAGTGTATGAAACTACCTTTGCCAGTCTGTGTTATGAAGAGGATGATGAGGGCCACAATAATGATAAAGAGCAGAGATACAATTGTCAGGAGCCCAATCTCCAGCGAGGTCCAGTGGGGCTTTTTTTTCTGAGTGTTGTTGTCGGCCATGGTCTGCTCTCCCTCTTGGGAAGCCTGTAGAAACTCACCTGAAAGAGAGAGAGAGAGAGAGAGAGAGGTTGTTCCAGATTAAATGAAAAATCAAACACAAGTAGTTTCTTATTATAGTTGCTTTCTTTGAATAAACACACACCTGCAATAAACAAAGTTCTAAAAACCTGTAGCTTGTTTCCAAGGCGGTCACTGATCCTCTAAACTCTCCTCACAGAACTCCTCACAGATGTTAACAGCTTACAGACATGCACACACTGTGAGCACTTAAGTTTGTTGCAACAGACAATTAATCATTGATCCTTTTATGGTGCGCACGCAAATTACAAACACTCAATGACTCACTTTAGTCATACATACTTAGAAACACTCACAAACACACACTGACTTTTGCTTGTGCAAGCTGAAGCAGGGACCTTATATCTGCACATGGACATTTCCCGCTGTGTTCTGGCTGAGATGACAGGACCACGACCTGAGGACAAAGTCTTAAATCCTTCCTTTGAAGAAGGCTGATGCTGTCACACATACTCAAGTACACAGCACAGCATCACATACAAATACACACTTTGACCCCCCTTTACACACACAAACTTGTCTCTTTCTATTTTTGTTGTTTTCAGGAAGAATAAATTTTAAAGTCTCTTTAGCAACAGGGGGCTTAATTTCTGTTGGGAATGGGAATAAAAAATGTCAGGGCTAATTTGGCTAACGAGTCACTTGTAGCTAAATCGTACTTCCAGGGAGTTGTGTCTCTTATTTCAGGCACATTTCAACATCTGCATGGGTTAGATCCGGCTGATTAGTCTTGTGGACCTTTAAAGGAAAATGTGTGACTGCTGTGACCATTTAAGATGGGGGACTGGTTTTAAAATTACGTATATTTAAGTAGGAATGCTAAACTACTTGTGAAATTTTAAGAAGAAGGGATGTACCCTTTCAATCACACACTTTATTAAAACATATGTCATACATCCATATATCCATTTTTCGAAGTGGTTCTTCATTTCAAAGAAATTCTGTTATGCCTAGTCAACACATACATATTAGAATTTTCTATTGTTTTTCTGAAAAACGAATAAAATTTCCGTATAATTAAAAACCCTCAGAAACAATAATAATGATCCTAATTATGATAACGGCAAGGGAATGACACTCTACACCTTTAAGAGTACAGAACATGATTAGCACATGTGTGAGATGGCAGTTTCCTGATGTCCGCCACATATGTCTATAATAGGTCATTACAGGAATAGAGAGAAATGTACCCTTTTGCTGGATAATGAGAGGCTTAACTGGCCACAGAGCTTCTCTGGGCCCCCCCACTAAACAAAGTATGTGTTTTAATTTACTGATTCAATCTTGCAGGTACAGAGAACAATCTCATTTGTTTTACTAACAGATTAATGATTATTTTGGCTGCTGAGATGAATGTGTGTTTGTTTTGTTATTCTCTCTCTTCACGTTTTGCTAAAAATACATATACAGAACAAAACAGCTCATTTTCTTTTGTGTTTGTACATCTGTCCTTCATCTGTTCTGCATAAGTTTTGAAACGAAAGCCTGAAATGTACTGGTACTCAATCAACATAACTCTTAATTATAAATCTATTATTTTATTACATTATGTTCTCAGTAATTACTTAAACTAGTCACAAGTGATAGAATTTACTGTATCAATATTTGCTAAGATAAAAAAAACTGACTTGTCCACAAAATATCCAACCATCCATTTTCTATACCACTTACTCTCTGCATAGTCATGGTCATATCCCATAATATTTTGGGCTGTACCAAATATTGTTTCTGTTATTTCCATATAAGTTTTAAAATAAAATAATTGTATGTCTTGCATACAGTCCACAGCAATGCATCTTAAAGCCTCTGCATGTGATTTCATTCAGTTGTGAATCCTGTAGCTATACTTAAAATGCAGTGGTTTGGCATAACTTAGATGGACAGCCCTACATTTTTGTTTTTTTAATAGAGATCTCTCTATTCAAATACAATAAGCATCCTGTCTCACAGCATTTTTTTTGTCTGTTGTTTTTAATATCTTTATTTAATTCTATCCATATAACATTAGCATCTGCAGTAATGGACAGATATGTGTGATCTTTCCCGGCTTTTTTGTTAACCTAACTGGCTACGTTGCTTCTACGTGTCCTTTGCTTCCCCACTGTGGACATGATCAGAGCTCACAGCAGAACTATTTCTCTTGTGTGTCAGCTTGTGGCT
>JAZGTI010005405.1:0-25509 GCA_036877585.1 Botia kubotai
GGTACAAGGCAACGAAATACAGTTAGCATCTAACCAGAAGTGCATTTTTACAGTGCAAATAATAGGTCTATATAACAATACTAAATACTACTTATGAATAGATGATAGCTGCAAGAACAGTTCATGAATGAGTGGTTGTTAAAAGAACTGTTTGTGAGTAAGTAAAAATTAAAAGAACAATGAATAACAAAGAAAAAATCACAAATAATTGATAGTTAAAATATCAGTTCAGAAATAAGTGAAATTTAATTTAGCAATAGTTTGTTGAATAAACTGTTTACATAGCAGATGTCTTGAGATGGAGAAATGCAACCAGACGGTTATGATTTCTGTTACTTTGAGTAATTAAAGTATGCAAGAAAACAGTAATCATTATCAATCAATTATCAATTATCAATGTCATTATCTGTTCTGAAATTTAGTTGTTGTTGTTGTTAGTTTGAAAGTCTCTTATATGATGTGATTTGAGTCTTTCGTCCTGCTTGGCATCAGTATCCATTCTGTGCTCAAATCACTTTATAGAGGCATTTCAGTGCCCAGACTTTTAATTTCAGCAGAAAATTAAATTATGATGTCGTGTTGACGTAATTAAGATGATTTAATATGCACACCCCTTTTACCTCTTATTCTTGGCCAAAATGTTTCCATGGTGACAACTGGCTCCTGTTGCCCATATTGAAAACCTTGAGTTGTTCTTGAATATTCAGTAATTATATTAAAAATCAAGACCAAAGATCTGACCATCTGTCAAGAAGAAAATGACCTTCATTACAGAAAAATTCACAAGTGTTTAGAACAGACAGCATCTTACAATGCCCCATGAGTCTAGCAGAAAGCATTTCAACAACAGTCTCTTTCATAATGGCTTTCCAAGTTCTCTTCCACCATTTCCTCTGAGATGGCAGATGGCATTTGGATTTGTACCATCTTTGGAGACCGGTTTTGCCCACGCCAGATTTTTCATGGCGACTGTACCATGAACACAGAGACTAAGAGAGAAAGAGGTCAAGTGCTCTGGGAGAAGTGAACAGTTTTCCGAAATGAGTTGGTTGTTGAGGATCATAGTAAACATGACCGGGTGGTGGATCCCTTAAGCTCAGCGCTGAAGATATCTCTAATGCTTTGATATCTAAGGCTCAATTGACAGCTGAAAGGGAGGGGGACAGCACATTTAATCTGTAGAGCCATATGGAGTATACTGTACTATATACTTAATGATTTATCTACTCTTGTGTCGTTCCAAACCTGTTTGACTTGTTCTTTCTTCTGTGGCAATCTGTAATGCTATGTCATCTGAAGCTATACCTTCAGTGAGGTCACAATTGTCCACGAGAGCTTCAGAGGAGATTTCATTTATCTCTCAGTGCTCATTCTGCCATCAAAATCAAGATCGTTGAAGATGACATAAACTCAAATATTTCTCATCACCTCATTTATCCAAAAACAGATTATTTTAGCTAAACACTTCTGTAAAAATTGCATAGCTCCATACATACATTTCAAAATGTATTTTAAAAAGTATTTGAATCTATTCTTATTTTCCTTTAATTTTAGCAGAAATGTTAGACAAAGTTAATACTTAAATGAAACGCAACTGGGAACTCCATCAGATCTCTAGAGCTATGAAAGAGCAACATCTGGATGGTAGACAAACGTTCCTCTGGATGAGTAAATAATAACAGAACTTTCATTTTGTGGTGAACTTTTCCTTTAATCTGTTAAAAAGTTTCTGCTGTTACAGAAGATACACTTTCAGGTGCACCAATGTCCTCCTCATCCTTTCACAGCATGCCGATGTAGAAAGAAAACAGACAGCAATTGTTTTACACTGTTGGATAAAACAGGACATTTCAAGGCTTGTCCCTCAAGCTCTCAAAAGCATCTGTCAAATATATTGGCATATTTGTTCTGGTTCTGTTGCCTTCAGACTTCCCGTAAGAGCGTTAACCTTGGGCTCCAGTTTCAGGTGTCCTCCAGCCTTAGAATAAACAGAACCTGTAACTTGGACATGGAATAGGAATTTATGTCTCTGGCTTCAATACAAAGAGACTATCTGATAAGACCGTCAACGATCAGGAAGATTTGTGAAGTGAGATAGAGGGTGAAAGAGATTCTTGTTGTTCTTGCCTGTATAAAGCATCCAATGATTAATCATCGGGTTTTGGTATCTACGGAAAATGTATTCGCTAATAATAGTGGATATAAAATTGACATATGCACGCCATAAATTTGATCTGCCATTTATTTTTCATCTGTTTTTTCTTACCAACTTTCAACAGCACATTAGGATCAGTACAATACAATATAAAAAGAAAGAGAAAACTCAAGCCAGCCCTCAAAAAAATGAAAGAAACAAACTCGAGCAGATCCACAAAAAAGTGAAAGAAAATTAAAAGCTAATAAAGAAACAAGGTCGGGGGTTGTCTCATTAGAAATGAATTGTGCTTACTGATAGCACTTTTTATTTGCATGTGCCCTCTGCATCGTTGTAGTACTAGGTTGCATCCTTTGATGAATAAATGTGGCCAATAATGTATAGAAAATGTACTGATCTCTTTTATATTAAATTTAATGTATTTCCTGCATTCTGTGCATGGCAAGAGCCTGACATTGTTTCAAATTGAGCTGTAATCTATAATTAGCATAATTTACATACAATGGAGGAAAGACTTTAAATACAGCGAAGCCTGGATTAACTGTTTAGCGGGTGGTTCGTGAACTAGACACTGATTTTTGCGCAAAAATGTGGTTTAGTTTATAACTGTTCAGTAAATTCAACCCTGGATGATTCACTGCAGACAGGTCATTTTAGTCACAAACTTTGTTACAAACAATAGTGTTTTTGTCAGAGACATTTAGTTTAACCTGCAATTCGAAAGCTTGTTGCACTGATACTGCCTGCACTGTTTGTGAGGTCTCTCGGCATGAATTTGATGCAGAACTCTATGAATTTGATGAAGATAATGGAAACTTTAAAAGAAAAACATACATTATTTTGACTCGTGTTAAAAGGAAGACGAATCAGATAAAGGAAGGAGTGACTGCTTATCGCCCAAAGCTGTTTGAATAACATAATATGTTTTAGTCAGATTACCTTTCTGAAATCTGATGATTGGCTGAGAATAGGAGCCAATAAGACAAAAAAAAACACATGGATGAATCTAAGCTGATTATAATTGTCATGGATAGCGTGATTAAACTGCTGATTCTCCTGTATTATAATTGGACCCCATTATGAGATGTGGGTGGCTACAAAAAGACCATTTAGGCTTGTGGACAGCATACTGGCAGGGTCCCGTAGTTGCTAATATGAGGCCTCAATTTCAGAGTCATAACCTCTCGGTCGAGTCCCATTTATTCTTTCATTAATGGAGCTGTCGACTCCTTACATCTCTTTGACAAACACACAATACCTGTTGTCATACTGCTCCAAAAAGAGAAGCCCACCTGGCTTTGGAAATAAGCATGTCATAGAGTGGTCTGCTCAGAGAGATAATGCCACGGAAACTGTCACCGGGCAGGTTGTCACTATGGAGCCCCAGTCATCGGCAACTGAAACCCGGACAACAGAAGTCTAGGGAACACAATGGCCTTCCAGTCTGTGTTCCATGACAAAGAGATGATGTATAATTAGAGCTGTTTTATTTGTGCAAGCAGGACGAACGCACAGAGAGGCAGCCAGCTGGACGTTACCCTCTGAATACTGGATGAAAGTTATGTGACTGGAATGTATGACTAAAACGAGGAGAATAATAAGTGAAGTTGCCGTAATGTGGATCTCCTGCTGCTCTTGTTTTTATGCTTGGTGGAGAACAGCATTTCTCTTCATTTTTCATTATTAGAGACTGACATTTTGCAGCTGTGTTCAATCTTTTCGGAATTGCATGCAGAGGCCTGAGGTCTGCTTTTTCTAAAGACAATAGTACCAACAGTGTATTACAATGAGTTCTGCTCCACCTTAAAGCAACAGTGAACCCAAAAAATGAAAATTGTTAATTGTTTACGAACCTTCAAGATTTCAAAGGCTCATTGTGTTATCTTTCTACGGAACACAAAATTAAATATTTGAAGATTAAATGGCATCTGATGAGATCCAAACAACATCATGATAGTTCACTCAACTCAGGCACTGTATTCCGAGTCCTCTATAGTCATATGAAAATTTGTGAGAGTAACTGTAAATGTAAGTTCACTGTTAATCATCTCTTCCACAGAAGCTTGTGTCCAAACCCAGTTGAGTTCTACTAACGTTACTGCAAGAACGTTTTTGAATCTTAGAGAATGTTAACCAATGTTCTGAGAATGTTTCCTGTTTTTTAAAAAATCAAAAATCTGTTATGTTCGGTTACTGTTATGTGCGCTATAGTTCAATGTTCATGCACAAATGCAGGCTAAAGGTAAGCTTAAGTGTAAGGGATTTACATTACCATATTAGCCTGTGACCTCTCACCTGTGCGTAAATAAGAACCAGATTATGAAGCTGAAATGGGCCAAGATAAAGATTACAGATAAATCGACAAAAATTACTTGACTCTTGAATGCAGCCTGTTGGCAGACAAATAGCCTCAGTTTATCCTCGTCTGAGTTGTAGTCTTGATGTTGGAACGTTGATGGTGGGCCTTTAATGAGGAAACAGTGAGTCACAGCGGAGGGTTTGTGGGGTCAATCTGATGTAAGAAGCTCATGGAAGCTGGCAGAAGTCGGGTTAATTGTATGAAAACACACATTAACCTTTAATAACATTAGGAAAAAGAAGAATGGAAAAGAAAGAGACAGAGACAGACTTGTCAAGCCTTGTAGCTCAACTGGCAGAATATGGTGCTTGCAACACCAAGGTCATGGGTTCAATCACAGGACCACATATATATTGATAAAATGCATACCTTGAATGCACATCTGCCAAATGGATGCATGTAAATCTGTTCATACTAATACAAAATGAAAGATTCCTTTTAAACAGGGAGTGTTAAAACCTTGTTTAATAATAATCTATAAAAATATTTTCATATTCAAATAAAAAGAAATCAAAAGATATGGATGTATATGGATATAAGCAATCAAAAGAATATAGATGTAGTTTTCATTTGTTTCTAGTCTAGTTTAAAGACAAAACAATTAAATAAAGTTCCACGATTGAAAACCTGCTGCTCTTTTTCCATTAATCATTATGATGACATTGTAAAAGATCAAGAGCTGCTGTATATTGATTTTCAACATTTTCTTCAAATCCAATGATGGATATTTAAAGGCATGATTTAGTCTGAAGAGCGCTTGGCAAACACCTTCTGTATACAGAAAATGTACATTTCTCACCCACTTCAAAAACACGTAAATAGACTCGACACACCATTAACATAAAAAATGTGACTTGTGTCCAGCCATCAACCATTACGATGGCTGTCACTGAAGATTTATTTTATGGGAATATTTAAAAATTAAAACAGATTTGACTAAAAGAATCTTTAACTTGTACTTTGACTTCGATCCAGTAATACAGGCTCACAGCCATCTGGGCTTTCCTGACGGATGAAACTGATTCTGTTAAAAACAGGAGAGAAAATCCTTTGTTTATCAAACATTTGGATTTGGCTTAAGACTCTGTGAACATCTCTGACAACATCCGTTCCACCCGTCATGTGTTTGTTTACATACAGTTAATTCTGTTGGAACCCAGTGAAGTGTGCGGATGTTTTATTTTAGAGTTTCACTCGAAAGCCCCTAAACAAATTCTGGAACCACTTCAATTTTTAAAACTTTATTTCCTTCAGTTCTGACATACTCCTGTTGTGCCTGAATCGTTCTTTTGGGAAAAAAGAGAATGCCTAGACTGTTTAGGAGGATGAGCAAAGATGAGCAGTATTTATTTTATAATATAATGTAATATTTAGAGGAAACCTGCTAATCAAAAGTTTGCAAACTGATATACAATGTTTTTAACTCATGCAACTCAAATGCTTTAAAGTGATTTATTAATCTCTGTCTCTATAATAGTGCATGTAAACAGTACAGAAAATAATATTTCAATTTACACACTGTGCCTCTGGGCACTTCTTTTTAAATAGCATATTCAGCAATGCACAAATGTAGCAGTGGCAGCAGTAACTTTTAGACTCCCATCAGCTGTCAGCAACAACATTTTAAAAACCTAGTTGCAAGCAAACTGTGTGAAATTATGTAAGAATGCAACAGAATTGTTCAATAAAGACAAAGTAGGTGGCAAACAAAACCCCTCCAGAACCATTTAAAGAAACATGCTGAGTTTGTGAAATTACAGTAGGAGCAACATGCATTGGCGCAGTAGAATATATATCAACAAAAGGAGAAGCGACAGCAAATCAGAGTGAACAGGCCTATGTGGAGCAAAGTCTCAATGGGGGAAAATATAGATAAGTCATTTATGTATATGTGAAAACAAGATCACAAGCACCGAACCAGAAATGTGCAAGTCGATCTTTGACATGCTTGAATGGGAAGTGAGAATCGGTTTCTCTGTTTCCCTATTTCCCTATTATTCTCTCACAGAGAACAATAACAGGAGGCTTGAAGACGGACTGGATATATGAGACCGCAGCTGCATTCTAAAACCTGGTGAGCTGTGTCGCAAGTATTCACAATCCCACAATGCATTGCGAGAAGTTAGTGAAGAAAACAAATCAATGATGGACGATGTGAGAAGCATTACATTTAAATTTGAAAAGTGTCAAAATAGTCAATCTCAGTAATTGTGTGTCACATGTATTTTTATGCATATCACGTATTGGGTCATTAGCTTAGCGGCATGCTAACTGCAAGCTGGAATATTTAGTGAGTCTGTTTACTTTATTCATGGTGCATTGCTGGGATCTCCAGACAATTTCACATGAATAAAGATGAGGCTGTGAGAGACAGAGGGGCAGTTTGTTCAGTGCATCATACTTTTGTGTTGAGGTATTTATCATTCAGCCAATGTAACAGATAAAAGTGAAACAAATCTAGTGGGCAAACAATTCATGGGTTGTGAAAATTAGTCTGACATGCTATTGTTCATCCAAAACTATTTAAAATAGCGTTTTCCTAATTCTTCAATAATTATGATACATGCTTTTTTGAATGGTGCTTTTAATAATTCATTTGTCACGCTGCAGGAGTGCTCCTTTTAAGATGGATTTCACGTGTCACATTTGCAGTAGTTCAATGGATGTTTCAACGTTTAACAGGCTCATTTGAGGGTCTCACTTACAGAAAGTCCCCACAAACCCAACAGCCCTACACACACACACACATCCCCTGCTCTTGCTTATGCATTCCAAACACACATCCAGTAAATTCGTAACAATCTTTCAATAACATCATGCACTCACCATTGGACACACATTTGAAGCAGATTAGCCTTAAGTGCAGAGACAAAATAGCGCTGGGATCTTGTCATGGCACATTCGGCTACTGCCAGGTTTGTTTTAGTTACAGCACTAAACAGAGAGACGGGCATATGATGTTCCAGTCTAAGCCGTTTATACAAGGCGAGAGATAAGAGCCAAACGCGAGCCTGGACTCTCTCACCTGCCGCTCCTGCACGACTGTTTGGGATCCATCACCGTGACAATTTTTAGTGCCGTCCACTACTGTCACTGTGTTTACACAGATCACAGGCATATCAAACTATTTAGGTAAAAGCTGAGTGGAACTTGACCAAACCGAGACTTCAATAGGTTAATATATACGGTACATTACATTTAAATTGTGAGTACAGAAGAAGAATTCAATTCAGAGTCTCATTTGCTCATTTTGTTGTCTGAACTGTACAGAGGAGCTCAGCTTTAGAATTAGAGCAACGCTTTGTCACATACTCCTCATTTTTTCATCATCTGGGCATCTCTGCTACTCATGGACCCCAGAAAACACCTGTGCCAGTCGTGTCTATGTAAGGCATCCTTCCTTAGTGAGCGTTCTATAGTGCCACAAAGAATTACAAACAACTTTCTCAAAGCAAATCTCAGCCGCAGCGACTTCAGTAATTTAGAGATGTTCCCTATGCATAGGTGTATTTATATATATTTTATACCTACAATAATTCTGCAACTTAATTATTTGAAAAAAAAAACATTAAAGGTCATGTTTTAAAGGTAACATTTAAAGGTGGCCTTTTTTTTTTTTATAGTCATGATGCTTATGAAGCTTTGTACATGTGACTGTTTGCATGTACGTAAACATTGACGGTCTTCATTTTTAAACATGTGGCTGCAATCTGCTTTCCAGGCAAACATTTCCACATTTGAGACTGAGAGACACAATGGACAGGACAGGACAGAACATAACACGATGCTGACTGGTTTGGTTAGCTGTGTGCAGAGGTCACATTCTCTGGGGAAAGCACGACTGCCCTCAAATTCTGTCTGCTGCTGGGAACACGTAGGGCACTCAGCAGTCAACAGTGAGGTTACCAGAGGGTCTGGCTGACTGATGAGGGGACATTATTTTACAATAACCATTCCATGCATTAAAGCACAAGATCTGCGGCAAATGGCAGGCTGTATACAATCATGTATTCACAATGTGTCAATGGAAGCTTGAAAGGGTAGTTCACCTGAAAATTAGCCTTCTGTCATCATTTACACATTATAGTGTTATTTCAAACCCATATGGGTTTCTTTCTTTCTTTCATGGAACAAAAAATGAGATGTTAGACACAATGTGAGGAACTGACAGCCTCGGACACCATCCACTTTCATTGTATGGAATCAGATGCATTGAAAGTGTATGGTGACTGGGCTGTCAGTTTTCACTACAACATTCTGTATTTTGTGTTCTACACAAAGTAGAAAGTCGAAAGAGTTTGGAACAACATGAGGGTGAGTAAATGATAAATTATTATTTTCGCGTGACCTGTCCCCTTGATCCTAATGTTTCAAATGGTGAATGAGCCAAAATGCGAAAAACAGCTAAATTTAGGGAAAAACCAAATTCAAAAATCTTCTAGGCCTAATATGCAGAGGCAACTGTATAATTGTCATCGTAGCCCTAAGGCAGAGGAGATCCAGAGGGGGCTGTCTGTAATTACTGTACCGTTGGTTGCTTTGGATACCGTAGAATCTCTTTAATGTGTTAGTTATTATAAGCTTTCTCTAGAAGCCCAAACAATGATGGAAAAGAGACTCAATTTGAATAAAGATGATTTATTTGTCTTACAGAGAGAATCAGTTTCAGAGGAAACTGAGACACTGGTTTAAATTTGATCGTGGCTGAAGAAACCAGCTTCCTTATTAGAAGACCTTATTGTAGGAACCAAAGCACTACTTATGAATACTTCATGGGAGGAAGTGCCTCTAGAGAAAAATTCCCCGTAGCTACTCATATTGACTGAAGAACGAAAAACAGATTGTTGTTATTTTCAGGGGAGACAATATTCACTGCATCGCATTGTAGGAAATAAAGCAAATAAGGTCTGATTGCCTCCTACGCGTGTCAAAGTAACTTTCACTCAATTTAAGTTGCCCATGTGATAATGGGTCTGATCCTTTATGCCAAAACATTTACCATAGATATCATTGTTGTAATGGTCAAAAATTCTAAAGAGATTTCACAAAGATTGTAGTAAGATTGCATGTTAATAGTGTTGCGTGTTATTTTGCTTTCTATTGTTCCAATAATGAGAAGATTTGTGGGCGTGTCCTGTGAGTAATAAAGGAACCAATCACTCTGTCCACGCCCTGCATTAAACACCAATGAGAATGGTTTAGAAATGATCACTGCTGATTACCGATAGCTGTACTGGTTCAGGGCAAGTCTTTAAAACAGTCATCTGGACACTTTGGAATTTTACATGAGTGCTGGTGGATTAAGTACCTGGCATAGTGGTGCAATTCCCTGGCATTTTAATTTAATTTAATTTTTTAACTGATGCTTTGCAAATGCTACATGTATCTCTTACACGGGTGTTTTGGTTCTCTTACTTTAAACTAACATCCTTTAAAGCCTTGTTTACAACATGTTTTACTTCAGTAATGTGATATTTCTGAACGAATCTGAATGGGGGGGGTGAAATATTGGGTGGGATTTTAATGGGAAAAATAGATCAATTTATAGATGAAAGATGAGAAAAATCTGGAATGACTTCGACCAATGAAAGTCTAAGTCATTCCAGATTTTCTATTGTTGCCATTCATTGGTGTTTGCTTGTTGTGACTAGCTGAAGTTGTTCTAGATATATTTATACTGCAGAAGTGCAAATTATTTTAGAAGTCACACCTAAGATATGAGCTGAAATGGAATAACTGGTCTGTTGCCAGAGATACGGTTTATCTTTGTAAGCCATTTAAAATAAATACATGGAATGTTCGGATAGGCCAAATTAAACTGGACCAAACCTCAGTGATATCAGGCCAAACCTCAGTGATATCAGAGCTAACCGATTCATGTTGGTGTCTGTCCTCGTCCTTCTGCATCTCTTATCAGCTAAAAGACCTTATCTGATGAGACTGTAATAATCAATACATAAATGAATGAATGACCTCTTCCAGGGTTCAATACTAACAAAGTGTGAATGCATGAGTGCTGAGATACTGTGTTATCCCTGGTTTGCTCTAGATATAGAATAAGACTTGATGTAAATTGGTACAGTGTGTCGTGAAAAAATCTATATTGTAATCCTTCTTTGATCAATGATTTGCTTCACACTGTGGTGACTTCCCGAACGTTTCACTTTCCCTGAGGCGATGATTGATAATTCAGAGATCATCACTTGACATTCAGTGCTTCTGTTGAATATGACTAGCTAGATGCATAATTTAGCTTATGACAAGCATTTAAAATGAATTTAAGGTCATGTACTTGCATTTTGTTATGACATTATTATTTGGTTATGGGTCACACACAATACATTGTTTGTGTAACTTGTTTATGATTTAATGAAATAGTGGTGAATTTGTTTTCATTAATCAGCCCACACTGTCAGGTAGTCTTGGGAAAAGACCTTCAAAGTTGTTTTATGTAAGAATAAACATGTAAGAAGACATATAAAACCTCGTAAAATACTCACAAACTATCACAAGATCGTGTTGGTTACGTTATGGAAGAGAATTGCCGTGCTATTAATAATAAACGATAGCTGAGGTCTATTTCAACATGAACCTTTTCCGGAAATAGAGGTTTGGGGATTTGTAACAGCTTTGTGAATGAGACACAGATTTGCTAACATACCACAAAATCGTGTTGTAACACGGCAGGAGGCCAAAATTGAAACCGTGTGTGTGTTGGGTCAGGGGTTCACACATGACTGGGGAACGCCGGAGAACGTGGATTGAATTTAAATGAGTTTGTGGGCTGAGAGAGTTCAAGTTATGTGGGAATCTGTGAAAACCGATTCGTGTAATGTAAGATAGCAGTTCACTTAATCTCGGTGAGCTGGATATGCACATTTAATGCTACATCTGCCTTACATTAATCTCAAATGCTGCTAAGTCTTGACCTATTTTTCACACATATAGTTTGATTTGATTTTTCCCAAATTTCCTTAGGGGAAATAAAACTAGAAACACATAATAGATAAGAGATAATTGCTGACATGCAGTGCGCATACAGCTATTCAGTTACATGGTATAGCTCAGATAATTTGGTCATGTAACAATTTCAGAAATGTTTCTAAATTTATATTAAAATCTGTTCATTTTTTGTCTTTGTCTGTAATGCCTGGAGAAAACCATCTGTGAACATACCCAGTTTTTCTAACAGTACGTTGCTGACATAATTTGCTTCTTGCAAAATGTATGTTTACTTTTAAATGTTTTTGAGAGCAACCTGACCATACGAGAACTCCAAACTATTTTACAAGCTTTTGAATCTGAATTAGTTAAACTTGATTTGTTTTACTGGGTACTTCTGATGCTTTGGTTAGCACATGTAAGCGGGCAATTGCGGTATCTTGACAGTTTCTGTACCTTCGCGCAATCGATACCCTTCGCCAACCTGATTAATGTGACACAGAGGCTGCCATTGTTGTCAGTGTACTGATCACATGGGACTTTTCAGATCTCTGTTGGCAAACAAACTGACACTGTGTATTAAATAAAAAGCTTTGAATTAGCACTTTGGTTTAAATATCTCACCCAGCGATCGGTAAATAGCTGAATGTGCCTCTGTATAGGGATGCATGGAAACACAATAGAACAAAAAATAAATAAACCACTTAAACCAAATCATTTTCCCCTGTTGTGCAGGTGGACGTCTACTCTCTGATCTGAAGAACACTGAATGTGAATATGAAGAGACACTTGCCTACCACAGTTGTGCCCAATCATCAAAACAGCAACAAAAAACAGTCAAAAACACAGCGAGTCTTTTAACGTTCGGCTGGGGTATAGAGTCTTTATTACATTCATCACAGGACGTCTATTAAAAAACACTGTACTACAAAACAAAGTAATACTGTACTTCTGTAAGAAAAGTTTTTACATTAAAGTATTTACTGGAAATTAAACAAAGAACTTCTGAAGAAGTGTTCTGCGGTGCTTAACCTAAAATAAGTCACAAGGTGTATCCAGACACTTTAAACTAGTTTAAAATGTACATTATTGAGCTTCATCTTTCCATAGATTATTAAAGCTAATGGAA
Source organism: Botia kubotai (assembly GCA_036877585.1). Classification (NCBI taxonomy): domain Eukaryota; kingdom Metazoa; phylum Chordata; class Actinopteri; order Cypriniformes; family Botiidae; genus Botia; species Botia kubotai. The sequence goes on from JAZGTI010005405.1 coordinate 12,586, forward strand.
TATTAAAGGTAACATTGGGAGTCTGACCTGTTCCACGAATCAGGCTAATAGTTAATAGGTACTGGACCACAAGAATGCAGGTCTAACATCTAGCTGATTGGACGCATTCAGACATGTAGAATGAGGTTGCTGTATAGACAGTAAAAAGGTGTTGCTTGCTTTATGAGCTGCGAGCATGTTTTAAACTGCCCTCCTGGTTCTCATTATGCAGAGCTGCTGGCAATTGAAGTGGAAGCCAAGAGCAGAGAAACCTCTGCTGCTGCTGCCGGTGAAGAAATGGAGAAGCCAACATGCTTAATAACCCCGATGGCTGACAGAGCCCTGTGCTCTGTGCTGTTTACAGTCCCAGCCTAAAGACAGAGCTGCATCACTCTCACGGTGGGTAGATCACACATTTTACCCAGTAATGTATTATAATGATGAAATATTCAGGCTTAAATGTCAGGAGAGGCTAAGGAAACCTTTTGATCTGACTGCAAAAAAATGGGAAAGAAAATAAATGAAATAATTCAGAACACAGTATAAAAAATAATTGAAAACTGGTCAGAGTAATGCCATAAAGGACACAAGAGAGAGCAAGTGACACAATATTTTAAATGTTGTTGACTTTTAAAACGGCCACAGACACTTAGTGTTAAAGTGTTGCTTGTGTTAAGCTTCGTCATCACTACCAAATTATCAGCACAAGACCGTCACATCGCGACATGCGACCCCACTCAGATTTTAATTGGAACTTTCTAGAAATAGCATTTCTGTTTTAAAGTTGCCCAAGCAGAAGTGTTAGTCAAAAACACAATAGCAACGGTTAAATCCTGTAATGGCAAAAAACACAATAGTACAATTTCAAGCAGACTAAAGTGTTTACGTTTTTAAAGTCAAAAGTTTAATTTAAAATTGAACTTTTAAAGTGCATGAAACCTACAGTAAGTTTAGACACTGTGCACCAACTTCATCAGCCCTTTCCTTCCCTTCAATCTAAAACCCCAGCATTCTTTTCAAATGTATTGAAGACCTGTAGGATAAACTGTGCAGGCATACACATTTGCTGAGCAGTCTGAATCACCCTAGTGGATATTGGTGCAGTTTGCTGGACTCTTAACTTGCTGAACAAGCAAGTCAGTGTTAATGCCTTTTTTCTGAAAAAAAATAATTAAAAAAGATTTTGTTCCGCTTTATCGACGATCTGAGAGCCCAGAGAATTTCTAAACAGTGTGAATGCAGTGCTGGGTCGAAAGCTGTCAGGCTCTCCAGGCAAATCACCATTTATTGCCTCACAGTCTTTTAAACACTAACTTGAGGTACAGCGCTTCAATAAGGAGCAACATTCCTTGAACTGCTTATGTTAATAGACGTTTTGTTGTTAGAGGCATAAATAGGCATTTTCCTCCTAAATTTTGCTGCACCTTGCTCTGGGTCAGTCTGAGGTTGCATTATGACAGTTTCGCCCCTGACAACGGTTAGGGACCAACGACTTGCTAATGCAAACGAGACCAACCAAAACAAACGTTAAACAGCACCAGAGGAGACGAATAGTTTGCTGGCCTTTCCCCTCTGAGCACAGCCATTTTTAACGAGCTAAATTTTCATTTTAACTTTGTGTGAACAAAACAAAAGCTCATTCCAGGAAGCGATAGTACAAACAAACCCAGTATTTGAATGACAGCCGAAAGGGCACAATCATTATGTAGCTTAGCATGGGGAATGGATTCATATTTCCATATAAAAAAAAGGTTGCTTTTATCTGTGTGATTCTCTTTTATGAGCTTTGGCCCTCGAGGCTTAACCCGGGAGGTGTTGTGTTCATAAACAGGAATGCAGAAAAAAGAACAGTTTAGAATCTGGTCCTAAACTGTGCTATAGAGCGCTGCTATGATTCATTTAGATCTTATTCATGTTTTAGATCTTATTCATATTTAAAGCAATTTGCAGTATATAAATTTAAAAGCAATTCATTTTATCAGTACGTGCTTCTCTTAGGATTTGAACCCATGGTCTTGGCATTCTTAGTGCTGTGCTTTACCAGTTGTGCTACTAAAACAGCGGCCCCTTTGATTCACTGTTAATGTAAGTGAATCTGCAGGATTCACAGCTTAGTCGTGACAAGACTTGCTGCCTCACTGCAGTTAGTTTTCACATGACTGAGGAGTCAATAAGCGACTCGCACTCACTTTAAAAACAATAAACCTGATATTGTTTCGTGCCTCACTCAACAGGAAGTCTTGCAAGTCTGAAACTGTGTTCGTGAGTGACTGACATGGAAGAAAAATAACCAGCACAAAATGCTGACGAGAGAATGTTACTGTCACTTTAAGTGCACTTAAACACTGAGTAAATAAGCAAACACTTCACTGTTTATAAATAAATATGCCTTCAGAAAATATTTAGTGTTTCATTTGTAGGTATGTGGAGCTGGATTTTAGACCAATGAGATTTCGGAGTGGGCGGGGTTACCCAGCCTGGCTCCACGGTAATGGAAACCATGTGACAGTTGTTATAAAATTGTTTCTGGTTGAAAACCGGACATTAAACCTCTGCCTAGGAAGTGTTCAGATCTAAACAATGTCCTGGCTTTTCCCATTGGTATTCCACAACTGTGGGTGAGAAATAGGAAGAATTCTGTGTTTTTGAATGCACTGTATCTCTCCATCTAGCTCACCCATTGAAAAAGCTGATTTGCATTGGTTTTGTTCTGTGCCTCTGACTGTGTGAAAGGTGGGCCCAGATGAATATTGATTCTTCTTTCCTTCTTCATACTTGTTAATGACTTCTTTTGTTTAGTCATTCTGCACTCGTTTTCCCTGCCTAATCGATCCAAACATGGAGTTTGCTGCACTTGCACCCCTCTGCTTTAAAGCTTTAAGTGGTCATCACATTTAGAGAACATACCATACAGTATAACCACAAATTAACAATCTGTAATTTTAGTATTATACAGCAGTTGCAACAGTTAGTTTCGGTTTATTAATCTGATTGGATAAGCAGCATTGCAAGAGCACTGATATTTTTATAGTACAACGGCACAGAGAGCTTTTACTATTTGTACAACAAAACAGAGTAACAATACAAAGCAGAGTGCCTACACCAGCAAGTAGGCAGAGGGGAATTTGTCTTCTACGATTTCACACAGTCTTATTTCAATCCAATGCTGCTCACCATCTCCTGCTTTTGTAATAATCAGCCATAAACACAAACTCTGGCTAGCAGATGTGTAATAGTCCCTGATTGTCAGACCATCTGCCACCAGCCAAAGCTGTTCCACCTAATTGCAAGTGACAAAACACAAGGCATGAGGCATACACTTCGAATCTGAGAGGAGCTTGATTGATCATGCTTTGTTTTTAATTAAAGGGTATTGTAGTGGAGTATCGAGGGAAATCTCCAGCGACACGACAACTCTGTGCTTGATCTAAATAACATCTGTGTTTATTGCTCTTTTGTTAGTGCTGAAAAAGTGTCAGAATGTAACATTTCATGCCTGCAACAGGCGTAATTCTCAAGTACCTTCATTTAATCAAGGATGTTTCACACCAGGAGGAAATGTTTGTTACAGACAAAATTGTGAATGGGAAAAATGCATTTCTGTGGACTTAATCACACTTTTCCTGCAATCAGTAAAAATCAACCAATAAGAATTGAGCATAATGTCATGTGTCCAAAGCTTCTGCTGGGTCAGGAATTGGCTGCTCTTGTATTAACCAATTATGCAGGCAAAAAGCATGTTTCTATATTGATGTCTATTCAAAATTAGCAATACATTTTTTGGAAAAAAAAACCCAGATCCATTTATGATAGTCATTTCTTTTGATATGAATTCTTTTCCTCTATTTTAGACCAAATTTTACGAACCGACACCCTAAAAGCTATTTTGCCAAACACCATTAAACGCCAAAATGAACATCGTCTGCACCAATCTGAAACAAATTTGTCTGATAACCCATGCAAAGCACCTCATGAAATATGTCTGTCTTGGTTTAGGAAAAGTGGGTGCGAAAGTGTATCTTTTGTGGCTTCTTTCTGACTTTGGGTTCAGGCTCTTGGCAGACTGTTCCTGACTCAGCTGGTCCCTGAGGGACGGCCCTCCATTCTCTCCCCAGACTGACGCTGCAGGCAGGTTTCGGATTCCAGCCTTACTCACTTTGATCTCCCCCTTTGAGAAAGCAGATCGAAACCCAAACTAACTCCTCTCCTATGTGCACACAACACCAGCTCCTGCATAATTCAGTGCTAGAGGCCTATTTAAATACCCTGACCACACTGTCTGACTGTTCTTATGAAAGCATGGCCAGAGACGCATAGGTATTGACTTGATGCATTTTTCATAAGTCATAAACTTAGACAAATCTGTTTTCCACATGTTAGAATATTAGCGACGTCATCGAAACTATAAAACAACACTGTGCACTGGTGGGAATATTAAGTAACCGAAACCGTTTTTTTAGATTGCACCTTCTTTAAAGTAGTCACGCTTTGTCTAGATTACAGCTCTGCACACCCTGTCCGTTCTCTCACACAGTGTGTTTTACTGTATTAGAGTTTCCATAGATGCAGGGGACTTGTCAGCTGTTCTTCTGCACTCTCCAGTCCAGCTCATCCAGAGAAATTCACACGCAGGCACAATTGTACATTTGTCTTCAAACTAATTTCAAACATTTAAGCATTTAGATCAAAAGGTTTGAAGATCATGAAAACAAATTCGGTCCAAATGTTTCACTGGTCATAAATCAAGCCACAGCTCCAAGCATTAAATCTGTGTTTTTTTCCTCATTAAAGCACACCAAACGTCTGACTTTTCATTCCAAAATATTTGCGATTGTATAACAATAAAGTTGTGGTGGCGCTCATTTGAAATCACAGATTAAACCTTATAATGCCGTATACCATCACATCTGCAATGTGGTGAAATGATGGTGATCATTCTTGGGCAATGTGGCATTTCAGGTGCCTGTCAGACTCTCATATGCAGGTGTTATGTGGTATTTGAGGAAATGAATCTTAGCATCTTGAGTCATATTCCCATCAGCGTACATCCTATTGTTTTCTAAGCCGACACAAATTGCATGACATTTATGTAATATCGCGCCAGCTGCCTCCAGATTTGCTTCTGCTTCCCGACACATTGCATGTTTTTGCCTATAAAAGTCCTGCATTGAATTGGTGTACAAAATCTATCCTGATCCAAGGTCAGTGCGGTATATGCCGCGTTTCAATCAAAGTATTATTGAAAGCCTCCGACCTTCTGTTTTTCCGTCGCGCTCTAGAGCTCAGTCTCGATGAAAGCGCCCGTTTGGGATTTCCGAGGAAAAATCATATATTTGGGGAACGTGTCTTTATCCGTTAATCTATCAGATTCAATCGTTTACTGTTCAGTCACCTCCAAGATGGCTATTTAGAGCAGTGCTGTTGGGAATGTCACGTATTCATTAGCTTAGCCTTATCAGGGCCACAGCAGGGGCCACAGTCACAGTTTACCTTCTAGAGGGGCCACAGACTCCCATTAGACTGACTCATGCAGGTCGCTCAGCTGGACTGAATAAATTGCTTTCTACTATCTGATGTGGAGAATCTGTTTGGGGCCATGATTTGTTTTTCAGCAAAGCTACACTTTTCTCTCGCACTTTATCTTTGTCTTTTTCATACACTTACACCGTCACCTTAAAAAGTGGAGTTTGTGGTTTTTAGGCCGTGTGTTAGTCTTGAAGTCTGTATGTTAGTGTACTCCTAAACTTGATTTATTTATTTATTTTATTACATATACAGATTAAAAATAGTGTTTTTTTCTGGACCAAAAATATTGATGACTCATTCTGCACTACAGTTTTTTGTCCAATCATATGCTCTCTAGACTAACAAGATCCCTCCCCCAAAACCACTGTGAAAAAGTCTAACAAGAAGTAAAACATGGATGACTTTGTATTTAGAATAACTTGTACTAAATACTGAAACTGGTACTGATATTACATGGCATTGACCTTTTGTAAATAGGCCAATCAGCAATCAGCAAAAAATGTCTTTTCCACAAACTGATTACAAATAAGTATTCAATGATACCTCATTTTAAAATAACTGAGCATTTTAAAGGTCACAGTGCTGATTTGATGTTCAGAATTGTTAACTTTTAATTAACAGATACACAGAAACAAAATAGTGCCATGTTAAGCACCAGACATCTTAATATTTAACCTGAGATTTGTCTTAAATGCAAGTTTCATATATTTACTGCCATTAAAAGTAAATCTTTAGGTTATACTGAAGAGTCTGAAAGAATGTGAAGTGTTAAAGTTGTATAATAATCTTAAATCCAGTTTGTTTTGTGCTAAATGTCCTCAGGGAACATTTTGCTCTCTTAAAAGCAAAAGATGTGACAGTAATTTAGCAGTGAGTTTTAGTGTGAGGCTGATAGGAAGCGTTTACAAACTCCAGACATAAAATGGAAGCTGGTCTATTGATCTTTTGCATTCTCTCTGTCAAGTAGATCTTCTGGGTAATTTCATAGCAGGATTATCTGCTTCCTGGGATGTTTACAGTTGACAAAACAGAGTGGAGCGCTACTAAGGATCGGTTGATTTTATTGATTTTATTGTACCGTACCTTCAGTACCATTCCATACTGACATTCTCATGCCACGCATGTTTTAGTAAAACAGATTAGGAATATTATGCGATGGCAAAATTACCTTAATCAGCCATACTTAAACACAGCCCCTGTCTAATATTCTAAACTACACTTGCACAATCATAACACTCACATGCTTTCTGTTCTTACAAACACTGTGTCAGACACATGCATATAATGCATCCCCACCACACGTACTATTCCTAGAACCTTTTACTATTAGATTTATGGCCCCGAAAGACCGCAATAAAAGCATTGTGGCTCCTTACGCAGAGCAAGTGATGCATATTTTATGAGATCTGTAAGAGAGAGAGAGAGCTAAAGATAATAGGGTAAAAGAAGAGATGAGCAGGAGGGACAAGACAAAACGAATAAGAGCGTCTCCATGTTAGGATCAGTCTCTGAGTGCTTTACACGAGCATGAAAGAGTCTGCAGAGCAAATGAGCGTATCCTGTGATGAGAACTCCTAAAGGAATACTGTAATTCATTCATGAGTGAAAAGCCCAGTCTTGACCCCCATGTCACAGAGCTGAGTTACTGTAGGTACTTGCTGAGAAGGACCTGGGAATTAGTTCTGCCATTTACTCCCTACCCAGAATTTCTCTGACAATTACGGAGACTCAACCAGGAAATAGTGATGGTGTTCGGCGGTTTGTTTTACAAGAGAACATGGGGTTAGGAGGGAGCCAATGGCCGGAGAAAGGTTAGATGGAGCTAATGGAATGCGCTGTGCTGTGCCTGAGGATGACTCGTGATAAAGGGCTTGTCTGCTGCCAGTAAATGTAAGGTTTCTTTACATAATTGATGTGTTTCCCCTATTTGCTTTTTTGGCAACAGACATTTGAGCTGTCAAGCACAACCTGATGATCCATGTTAACCCAGCATGGTTTGAGAACATTTCAAAAAGCGTGTTATGTGCGGTCAATGTTCCACATTTGTTTACATCTGATTGTGTGTCGGATGACCATTTTATGCCAACTTTTCAAATGTATTTCTATTTTTTGTATTTTCTATTTTGTAAGCAGAAACTAAAAAGGGGCCATTTTGGCTATTAGGTGCATGATAGAGAAGAACAAAAACAGAAAAAAACGATATAATTGTTTTTCATGTGTTGTTTTTGTGATGTTTTTCATAAAAAACGATGTTTTATGAAAAACATCCCATTTGCAATGCAGTTTCTCATACAAGTATCATCTTCACAAAAGAGGGTTTGGATTAGGCACAAGAGCCATTTGCCAATGGAGTGGAAAAGCTAATGTTCATGGCGACACTGGTGGCTGACACAGAGTGAGCAATGTTCCCCCTCCATCTCTCATGGTTCGATGGAAAAAGTAATCAGGTCACGTAGTACGATCGCAGCCCTGGCTTCGTCTGCGGCTCTGATATCAAGCATCACCATTTCTGTCTCCTCTGAGCCCCTAGTGGGTGTCAGCTTTCTTCTCTGCAAGCTTAATTCGTTAATGCTGGTGAACTGAGATGTCCTCCATTTTCAACGCTTTACCACAGGGCCTCGGTGCCCTATGCATAATTCAGTGAAGTTCTCTCAGGTGAAGGGTAAACTCACCTTGGTGCGGCCAGTGTTGGCCGGACCTGCCACTTCCCGTTGTCTTCAGGGAAAGAACAGTGCATGTAAGATCAAACATTATTGGGCCTGTCACTCAGACTGTCTGTAGACACTTAAACGGGTCTCACATCAGACCACTACAAACGCACCAAGAAATCCCAAAGGGTTTTGCTTAAAAGCCAAAGAACTGAAAGTGAACAGCATTGGCGTCACACTTACGCTGTAAGTCAACAGGGCACTTTGCTAATGGGAAACAACAATGAAGAACATTCTGTTTTCATACTCGGAAAGCCGAAGAGCATCAGAACAGCTCTCCACTTTAGTACAGACATAAAATCTTTAAGGTGCGCACAGCAATCAAAGCTTTTGTAACTTCAAACAACACAGACTCGTGACCTGGTTTTCTCATCCACTTTCAATTACTGCAATTTGTGGACATCATTTTATTGTTGCCGTATTACCAGGAAACCTAAGGGACAGACTCATCATTGCAGTTATGAGTGAACCAATTGATTAGCATTAATCTGCTGAGTGTGGATTTTAATGGACCTCTGTTCTCTTCAATGTTCTCTCATTGGAGGGAATAATGAAGACACGACAATTTAAGTAATAGGAAATATAATCTGTGGTGTAATTATATCGTTTTTTCTGTTTTTGTTCTTCTCTATCATGCACCTAATAGCCAAAATGGCCCCTTTTTAGTTTCTGCTTACAGCTAATGAAGTCTAATTATGCAGGTCTCTGTGACAAAGCTGTTTGGGATGATACGCATACATTGTCTTCTCTGGCACGTGGATATGAAAGATAATTTACCCTCATTGGAAGAAAATCTGTGGACTTTTATCTTGGAGGATGAGGACGATTCAGAAACACAGTGGTGGGTATTCAGCAAATATGTCAAAATATGTGAAATGACTAAAAGTTGAAAAAGGAACTTTACAACCTCTTGACACCTAATTTAGAAAATGACCAAATAGATGTAGGATTTTGCATAAAACTTTCTTTGAGTTTTCTAAATGTTGACAAAGTTTCCTAACAGTTTGCACTTGGGTCACACTGTCCACACACACCCTAAACATGAGATTATTTGCATATCTATATGGAGTAAGCTGTTAGGCAGAAGTACAAAGTCACTCAGAGTTCTGATCCCTGAGGCATAGCTATTTAATTAACCAAGGGGTTTTGAGCCATGTGCTTTATGCCCGTTAGTTAATTAGTTTGAGGTCCATTTTCTGGCTTTTTTTAATGCCATTGTTCTGATTGTTGACATTTCCCATAAGCCTCACACTTAATTATCAATTATTAATGTAATTGTAAACGGTTGCCAAGCCTGCCTTAAGTATGTTGTGTTGATTTTATATAGCTTTTTGATCTTCATGGGAACTGGTCAAAACGTTGCCTCAGCACAAACTAAGAGACTAAAATGTGACAGCAGTGCATTAGAATCATAATTTATTGGCTAGGTGACGCAAATAGGATGTCCCACAATGTTAGTTTGCTGCCAAAGTAATGGCGAAAAGACGTAATCAAGGGAATAAAAGCTTTTTACAAGGATGTTGTGGGGCTTCTTGCGAGGGGGTCGCAGAACACTGTGTGCTAAAACACGAAGCTGAGAAGACCTCACTAAGCCCTCAGCAGCAATATAGCTGCTGTCAGTGTCAAATAAAATCTCTGTAAGGCTGAAGAACGAGCATGTCAGCTCGGCAAATGAAAGTGCTCTGACCTCATAGGAAGAAGCCCTTGCCTAAAAATACCACTGGACTGTAATTCAGAGGGACAGGTGAGCCGTGTGTGTTCGGTGTATAGTACATTCATCATCGTCACATTTGATGAGCTCCAGTACAGGGGCACAATTTGATAGATGGAGGTGTGTGTAATACCAGCAGGGCAGGAACAGGAAGTAAACTTTGGTGTCCCACTATAAGCCGAGGTTATATTACTGACAGCCTTGAAAGGAATGTGTTTGACAAATTAGAACTTTTTTTTAACTGGTCAAAATTAAAAACTTTTTTTTCATTTTGCCACTAAACAAAACCAAAACAAAGGTCACAAATGTCATATCAGTGACTGACTCAGTTGTGTTAGTAGTACAGTAAGCAGACAATCATAGTGGAGAAAATCCCTCTGGCATTAGAAGTTATGAGGCTTCATGACAGGTCGTTGAGAGTTCTTCATTATTGTCAGTTTACTCTCCAGTCTCAGGTTTATTATATGAAAAACTAAAAATGGTCATGAATCAGGAGTATTTACCTATCTGTACATCAGCCACAGATGTATTTTGACTTGCTGGTCTGGGAATTTAGTGTTTAAAGCTACTTTAAGGGCTGTTTCGAGTCTTATTCATTTATATACAAGTTGATATCATCACTGTACCATTTTTGTATTAGAAAGTCTCTCGCAAAACTTTACCGTAATCTAATATTCCTGACAAATTCAGACGGTAAGCTGAAGGGGTATTTGCCTTAATGTAATATTACTAAAAGTATACAGTAAGATATCAATGTAATACATAAAGATATCAAATAAAAAATGTTATAGATATAATCTCTTACAGATTCATAAAGAAAAATAACATATCCATGCAGAAATATAATATCTTGCCGTTCTAAGTTTATCATCCCCAGGGGCTTTAAAACCACGACGAAAGGCAATCCAATCGCTCCGAACCCACCTGAGGCTCCATTGCAGTACAGACACACGCGCCACAGGAAAGTATGATCTTTATTTAATGAGATGATCGGTACAAGCAGCAAGGCTGACGACTGCCGCCACACACCTGTGCCCCGCACGACAACTCTCATCTCATTCTGTTGACCCACTTTAATTAGCTCCAGTGGACAACCGGAAGAGAGACAGGGCACCTCTGCATGTATCGATCTCACAACTTATTGCCTGACTCAGCCAAACATTTCATGCTGACTTTAATTAAACGGTCCTTGGCTTTAAAAACTGTCTTATTTAAGTGACCATGTCAWRGATTGATTTAGAAAACACCAACAATAGTGGGAAAAGTGTGTAAATTATTCACTATTATTCAAGTCAAAACCTGTTACAAACTGGAATGTTACAATATGATGTACTGGCTATTGTTCCTTCATTGTCTATTATGAGACCATATTTTTTGCCTAGTGTTTCTTCAAGCACAACTGGTAGAGCACGGTGCAGAGACCACGAAGATCTTGGGTTCTTCTCTGCACATGGAATGCATGTTCTTCTACAACGTTCAACTTGAATACACGGTAAGCCATTTTGGAAAAGAGCGTCTAAAAAAATGTGTAAATGTAGATTTGAGATGCTACTCCAATGCACACACTTTTTCCAAATGGCTTCAAGTTTCAGCTTTTAACTCAATATATAAACTGTCTTTTAAAAGGATATACTAAGGAGAAATTATTTTTATGAACAATTTTTGCTCTCTTTGGTTAAATAAGCAAATATAATTTGACTTTATATCTGGAATTTCAGTGGCTTTTACCTTTGAACTGTACGCAAACGAAAGCCACACAATGATGTGCAAGAAGATGACAAGAGAGTTAATTGAGTTCACCATCTCTCATAGGATGCATAGATTAAGAAGAACCATGAATTAACAGACTAATTGAGTATTAATTGTGGAAATCTCACCCTCATTATGGCCTCTGTGCCTTTACCCTGGTGATCAGACGCAGCTAAAGGTCATATATTTCCACCAAACAACAAAGAAATTTATAAGGGTGAAGAGACAGTCTTAAACATGCTTAAACTGGCTGATGCTCCAAATGTAGTCATGAGTTAGCAGAGTGATTATCTACTGAGTATCATGAGGTTAAACTGATAAAATGTAAACTCTATTTTTAACATTTCTAAATTAATCTCGTATGTAATGTTAGGATTATGATGGAAATTATTCTTCCGATTGCTTTTTATTTTCATTTTCAGCATTCATTTGCATTTACATCCACGTTTGTTTCCAAGCAATTGTGTCCAGTCACTAATGTTCTGAAAATCTGATTTTTTTGTTTTGTGCTTTACGTAACTTCACTGTTTAGCAAACATAAAAAGAGAAGTATTCCTGGTTGACTAGAGTAATTGTAGTCTTCTAATGACCATTTGAATTGAAAAACAAGGGGTGTAACTTAGTAGCTTGTTCTCTGCTACCCTCTCGTGTACATTCTGGAGAACAAACTACCTCCAGCCTGCAAAAGGCCAGTAGCAAAGACTTGGTGCATTATTTTAAATGCACCATTTATTCCTACACCCTTTCACAAACGTCAGTTTATAAAATCGTGTATCATATTTCTTAACCTCTCAATAAAATGACATTTCTCAAACTTCCATGAAATGTTTGAAAGACAAAACCATCAGGTTCCATTACCATTGCAGGAGCAACACTGGACGCACATTTTCAGAAAATGTTTGCCGTGCCAGAACAACAGGTGGCGCTGTGAAAAGCAAGGCAGTAAAAACATGAAGCACGGCTCACTGCGGTTTCTTTTTATTAAACCGTTATGGAAACTAGTAAGCTCACGTTGCGCTTCTGGCCCACAATTTTTTTTCTTTATTTGTACTTGCATATATACTTTCGTTAAAATAAATTTAACACCTACTTAATCGCAAATAATCCTATTAACGTTAGACACGTCGTACTAACATCAAGAAACTCTTTGTCTGAGAACGTGGGTGGCTCTTAAAAGAGCCTTTGGGTTACGAGAAACGTGAACTGACGCTTTACTTGGAGCTGGTGTACTTGGTGACGGCCTTTGTGCCC
>JAZGTI010005406.1:0-25506 GCA_036877585.1 Botia kubotai
AAATATCACTTCACCTTCAGTTTATAATGACCAATTTTGGTTTATTTGGTTTAAGTGGACACACAACCACAATCACACAGTTAGCACTGTTCTCAGACCTGCTCTGTCTGATGCATCAGACGGGAATAGAGGCAGAGGGAGTCTCTTTCCTTCTTCAGATGATGGAGTGAGACAGAGGAATGTACTGTAAGAAAAGCCCGGTTCCGGTTCTGTTCACACTCTCACGAGAGCTTCTGACGTATCAACAGTTTCACCAACATTATCTGAACGTTACGCAGCCGCCGCCAAATAACTCAGGAAATCATTCATCACATCTGATGTGCGAACAGCTCATAAGCTATGAGTTAAAGAAAGAGGCTGGGAAACAGAGGAAGATAATAATCTAAATAAAGGATACTGACTGTATTTATTATATGTATGCCATATATAGACACATATATATGAATAAATGTCTTCAAACGCTCCTCTGATGTGTGTGTGAGGAATAAAACAGTCTGTTGTTTTTTCTGGATATATTTCTGTTTAGTTTTTGATATATATTCTGTGTGATTAAAACATGAGAAATGATGTTGGGGCGAGGTTTTGTTGGGCTTCAAATATTGTTGAATTATGTTCTCCTCTCATATGAGGCCATCTGGGGCTTTTGGTTTTTATACCGGCTGAGACTGTATTTCAAGTTTTACACCCATTTCAGAGGAAAAACTAATCAAATCCATTAGTGACAAGACACAGAGGAAATGAACAAATTATACAAGAAAAACACTGTTCAGAGTTATTTACCAGACAATAAAGCAAACAATAGCAGTAAACCGTGTTACTCATAAATATCTGTTTACTTCAAAATGAAGAAAATGCTTTGCAGACCTTCAAGAACCCTAATTAGTAACCCGAGACTTCACCTTGACCTCTGCGACTGTGAACATGGATATTGTAGGTGGGTGTTTCTAACTAATAAAATCCATCCTGTGAAAGAGAGCATAAAACAGACCTCTCTCATGTTACACAACATCTGTCTGCACTAAACAAATGAGCAAGATAACTGCAGAACAGACACAGCAGCAGTTCAATACTAGAAGTTTAAAAATGTAGATTGTAAGAACGCTTGACAAATAAAGGTGCCAACAGAGAGAAAGCTGCACTGCTGAACAGACCTCTTTTTACCATGCTAAAACCACAGTAACACACTATCCGTGGCTTATTGTTCTTATTGCAACACCATTATGATACAATGCACCTTACTACATTAAAAGCATTTATAATATAATTAAAAACTAAAAATTTAAATCTTCCACCAAAAAACACAAAAGTCTAAAAAGTACATTATTACAGTTGCCAAGTGTAACAGTAAAAGTGTAAAAGTGTAATATAACTGTGTAATACACAACCACACAAACACACACACACGTGTACACACACACATATATATATATATATATATATATATAAAACACACACATCTGACTAATCATTGTTATACGATTATCATTGGTATACGATTTATCCAATTTATGACTACCAGCTTTATTACATGAATACCGGATAATTAACCATCCATCAGTCATCAATAACTTAAACCATAATCGAAAAACAAGAGATGCAAAGGTGAACAAATGGTGTGACATCTTTCATCAGTATTAAAGCGTGTCACTCACTCTGAAAGTATCATCGTCCGGTTGAGATTCAGTGGAAACTCCCTGCACACCAATCGCTCATTCATTGTGATGAGTCAGAAATCACACGCAGTCATTCTTCACATTTATTCATTCAAACTGTCGGACTGAGAAGAGTTTCCTCTGTCTCGTGTGCATGCGGCGACACCCCCACCTCCCGGGCAGCCAGTAATTGTGTCCAGATGTACTGAACCAACAGACCAACGTGTCTGAACAGCGGAGCAGAACCGCCTCATGTTCTGTGCAGTTACTCTTTCAGTCACATTCAAATAGACTTTCAGATCCACACCAATTTTCCACTACATAGGGGTGGAACCATGATAAGTGGTACAGGAATACCACAGTTTTATACAGTAACATTTTCATGCAGCGTGGTATTTATATAAACTTTTTTTATAAAAAACAATTGCCTTGATACAAGTATTGTCATATATGGCATATATACCGGTATGATGGTATTACCATGATTTTGGACCTAAGTATTATGGTACTCTCCCATTCACAACTGTCTATCATTTGGCTTCAGAAAATGTAACGATCAACATAGTGAAATGGATACTGTCTACGGGACCATTGTGATATTCTTTAAAAATTCATGTTTGTGTCCCAATCAAACTTTGAAAGTTTGTGATTTACATTATATACTGAACTAGAACAGTGAGATGAACTCCTGACTGTGCATCTTAAACAGCATGAACCAGACACACAGAAACATACCATCATCCTGACAGCTTTCCTCACCACACACTCACATCATCAGTCTAACACACTGAGGACTTCCACACACTCATCTCTGCTCACCTCTGATGTCAAGAGCTTCTGAACTGAATGAGAACCATATGGACCAGAGAAGAGCAGAAATCTATTAGCTGTGAATTAGTTTCTGAGTGAGTATTGCTGTTAGTGTCATTCCGTGTGCACCTTCACACACACACACACACTGTGTGTGGCCTGCCCTGCTCAAGCCTCAAGGTTACACACACAGACCATCTCCAAACACGAACCATGTTGGATAATCATAACATACACATGCACATCCGCAAATACAAACAACTGACACATCTTTGCTGCCCTACACAGGCAGTTTTTGTAAATATATCTGAGTGCTTCATAAAAATGTAGAATAATCCTAAAAATGCCTTTAAACCATCATGACCATTTACTTACAACTTTATCTTTTTAACACTATATTTTTTTTATTGCATCCCTGTTTTGTTTGGAAACACATCTTATGGTAAAGTTGGTAAAATATATCAAAATATGTTGACTTAAAGTGTGTTCCCGTAACTAAAAAAACAATAGTCCAGTTGGTAGAGCATTGCATTAGCAGCACAAAGGTTGTGGGTTCAATTCTCAGGGAACACATGTACTGATTAATTACTCAAAAGTGAATTTGGATTAAAGTGTCTGCTGAATGCAAAAATGGAAACAATATATTCCATCTCAACCTGACCTGAACCCGCTGGCATCAACCAAAGATACTGACTTGTGTTACAAGCTCCTGAACACACAGTAAGTGTTGATGTTGCCAACATCACTGACTTCTACACCCACACATCACAAACAGAGATGTTTCTGCTGCAAATCGCTTTAGTCCAACCCTATGAAACCACTTCAGTACAAACAACAGTTCAGTGATGTGTTACTGAAAACACTCATTAACTTTACCACAACACAGAGCTTTAGAGACGATTTCACTTACGTGATTATTTAAAAGAGCTTTGATTCACTTAAACAATTAAAATATCTGCTGGATCAAAGTTAAAGATGAAAAACTGGAACCAAATTACATGAACAACCCACAAACCAGTGGGTGAATAAACAATAAAAGGTGTATTTCTAAACAGTTTTTATTTACACCCAGAGAACAATTGTTGCTCTTTCATAGCTCTGGACAATTCATGCAGTTTCCAGTTATGGTATCTGTGAGACCTCAGCAACTTCACAGGAGTCACATGAGAAATTACTTGGAAGATCTGAGAAATACTATTTATCTCCATTTAATCTCAATGCTGTCTAGAAGATTTGGATATTTTAAGGTGTGTATCCAATGAAATAATCCAGTCACACTCAGAGAAGTGAGAAGACGTCTTAATCTTTAACTGTGGGTGTGTCTACTTATACAAGTTTGGTCTGTGGTTTGATGTGGCCAGTGATGTCATCCTCAGGTGAGATGCACTCAGTTCAATGACACACTTTTGCAGTTACTGTATTTCTCCAGCAGAGGTCATAAGATGTGATGTCAACAGATTCATGCAGATATAGACTTTAACTTATCTTTAAATGACATCATTTATTCATTCTGCTTTAAACCCATTTATCCTTCTTCTGTGGGACGTTACAGTGACACACAGAATACAGTCAACGCTTCTGTCATACAGGTTTGGAAGAACATGAGGGTGAGAAGATGATGACATCATTATACACAGTAATTGTGTTTATACAGTAATCAGTGTTAATATTTAATAAACTCTGTTGTTGTTCCAGCTTCAGCTCTCCTGAAGTCACTAAGCTGTAAAATCTCTAAGAGATCAAACTATGTCCTGCGGTCAGAGTGAAGTTGCTGCTGTGTGTTATGCACAGAGCAGTCAGACATGCTGATGCAGAGATGCAGAAGATGCGTCACATCACAGACGCGCTGAGCGTTCAGTCTGACCACACAGAGCTGTGTTAACATTCAGCTGTGTGTAATGGGAGTCTTAGAATAATACCCCTCAGCATCCCAGATTCTCCTCACCAGACGTTCTCCTGCAGTGTGGTAATGTGCCTGAAGCACATCTGATGTCCACATGAGCTGAGATCTGTGTTGGTCACTCTTTCTCTTGTGTTTAATGGAGTTATCTGGTCTAATCTCATAGTAGATACAGCTTCATACATGCCCTCAAGTAGACCAGATGTTCTTCTCCTCCAAAACCACAAACCAAGTGTAAATTCACAAGCTAAGAAATCCCTGCTAAGTGCCTGCACTGTAAAAATGTTTGTAATAAACCTCTAACCCAAAGTATTACATCTCTGGCACATAACTCGCCCTTCACTGTTTGCTGAGGGGGGCGTTTAATTAAAACTATTCTTATTTATTTATTTATTTTTAGAAAGAATAAACTATGATAAAAACGACCTGAGCCATAACTACAGACCATATTATCACTGAGCCCCATAACACCCTAACAACCACCTAGCAACGCCCTAGCAGGAACACCATAGCATCACTATGGTGAGTTTTGCAAAGATAAGCACTGCTCACATTTTCTTCAGAAAATGTACAAATGTAGTTTGCACCGTGACTCTAATAAATCACTGAAAACCCCAGGAGGAAAAGAATGCAGGAAGACATTATATATGATTACTAACACATACAGAATCAGTGGCACACAGCCAGTCATTAGCTTGTGCTCAAGCCCTGCACTGTAACATGCAGCCATTTTCCATCTGCAGCACCAGTCAACACACACACACACACTAATGCACTGACACACCATGTTTCTCTGAGTCAAAGAGAGACGGGCTCACAGGGGGTTACTATGGCAACACATCCCAGCCCATGCGCTGTATGCTCAGAGAAAGACAGAGATTATGGGTGGAAACCCGGCATCCTACATTACCAGACAAAGATATTTCATCCAATAGTTACGCTTCCAAACACACCAAACCTTCATACAGACTCCTCCATACAGAGAGCTTACTGTTCGACTGATCGCCTGACGCTTGTGTTTCATTACTTTAAATGACTTCTATTATATGTCATAATATTCACCTGGGAGATGAACACTTATATAGAGCAACATGCAGAGACCAGAATATCTTTTGACTCACCTGACACTCATCTCATACATTAAGCAACCACCTAACATGAATTAAGAACATCCTAGCAACCACCCAGAACACCATAGCAACAAACAACGCATGGCCATGCTGTGGCAGACACCAGCTATCACCTAGCAATGTGGCCCAGTGTTTAGCACAGGCAGGAAACACTTGCACAGTTTTTTATCCCGACCGGCTCTCACAGAAGATTCTGGGTGGGCTGTTGTGTTGTGAATGTTATAAATCATTCTTTCAATCAATCAAGTGATAGAATAAGCAAACAGATTGTTCTCTCTGTCTTTTTAAACACGTCAGGCAAAGAACGGAGAGACGTATTCAGGTCAAACCAAAACTGCTCGCCCTCTGATCTCTTATGTCCCAGAGCACTGACCATAATTGACAGTGTAACCAAACCAAGAGACAGAAATCTGAACACTACTGTGTCAGTGTATCTTTGCTTTCAGGGGCAGAATTTGGGATGAAACATGAGAAGTACACAGAGTCATATAACAGTGAAAACACAGAACTTCACTCACAGTCCTGAAGATGAGCTAAACACAAACACAAGATGTGTGTTAAAGCTTAGAAAACATGAGTCTACTACTGAACTAATGCCACGATACATTTATATCAAACTCAAACATGAAATCTGCATAAAGAAAATTCAGTATATTTTTAGTACTATTAAGATATTGCATTGTGACATTATTTTCATGGCAATTAAAAAGCTCTCCCTCATGCTCCCTAATTCTCTAAAACATGACTCAAGATATTTCAAATCACTTTTAACGCATGGTATTTATATCCCCCCCCATTTCCATTAGCTGGATGCTCTTAACTATGAGAACTGTATGGTCTCTATCTAATAACAGTCTCGGGGGACAACAGCAATATACATGAGCACATAGCAGAGAAAACACCACACGCAGCCTCGGCCTAAACACAATCAACAGATATTATCTGTCTTACTTAAGACTCGCTTTTGTCTTTGTTCCCATACTGAGCTAAGGGACAAACATCAGCTGTCTGCTTCAAAAACATTCATTATAATAGCAACTGCATTTATCAAGAAATAGCTAGCTTATATCCAGTTTAAATATACACAGAACTGGTTCTGTATTAATATTAAATATTGTGGTATCATGATGGTTTCAGGGATGTGATATCAGGGTAATAACATGCATTGTTTACATATGATGTTATTTATTACTCTGGATCACAGCTGAAGAACACAGAATGGATTGAGGACACCTCATGTGATCTCCATGGTTACCACTGAGAATTCAACAAATGTAATTTTGTTTCACAACCGACCAGTGTGTCTCTGTGAAAAGTTAAACACAACGTTTGCTTACAGCCCTGTTTTATAACCGCATGAACATGTGACAGCAAAACCTTGTTTTTAATAAAGAGTATAAACAGTGTTTAGTGTTTCTGTGAGCAGTATTGTGTAATATCCTGCATAAAGTCTTCGTGAACAGACTAGCAAAGAAAAGAATCTGAGCACCATGTGCTAATCAATCAGAAAACTCATATTTTTCCTGGTGGTTTTCCAGACACCTGTAGGGGTGGATCTAAAAGATCCAAGATCAGATCCAAAATACAGTACTGGATTTCAGAGGAGCACTCAAACCATGTGAAATCTGATATCATAAACTCGGTAACAGTAATATCACAGTATGGCTGTATGAATTTTTAAGATTTGTTCATCTGCTCTTTCTTCAAAGGGTCCAAAAATAATGTTCCTGGCTTAGCTATTTCTGTTCAAAATATGTCAAATATATTAAGCCAAGTTCAGAAAATTACACAACAGCTGCAAATGCAATGAAAGCTCATGAATTTCTGTATTTTTGAAGTAAATCTATTCTTCTCTCTACACTAACCTTACTCTTGTGTAGTCAGTGTTTCTGTCTGTCCTCTGTCAGTCCCTCTCTCTCTGTCTCTCTCTGAAAACTGGGCTGGGTGTGATCACCCCACCGTCATGCAGCACTTTTAAATCCCACTGCATGAGCTTCCCAGATCAACTCTGTTCCCGCCCAGGAGAGCTGGCCTGGATGTCATCATGCTGAAACACGTCGTGTGTGTGTGAGTGAGTGAGTGAGTGAGTGAGTGAGAATAATTACACTTTCAAATGCATGACAGATAGAAACCAGAAAGCCAAAGACAACTGAGGGCAGAAAAGGAGTGTCTCTCCTCACAAACAGGTCCAATCAGACTGGACGGGCTTCTGTACTGAGATCAGACACCTGCTGTCAAACAGCTGCTGCTGGAGTCCTGCAGTCACTCCTCAGCATGAAGATGATGGTGAAGAATATAGTTATCTGAATAATCTGACCTTGCAGAAGGACGGAAACTAGTGACTGAAATGCAGCAAATTCACTTTAACAGCTAAACAGAGAAAGTTTAGCATTTACGGTTTTCACACTTGCAGTACAGCTTTAAAGCGATTACACCCTAAATCTACCATCACTAACTGCATGTTAATGTGCAGTGATCACAGAACATCATTTTTAAATCACATTGTACACATTCAGCTTAAACTATGTGACAGCTGTTTTAGCCTGTTTGAGCTCCTCTAGTGATGTCATAATCATGTGATCACACAGGCATCTATCGTTCAGGGATGGTGTATGACGAGACATTTCATCAGCTGATCTCTGCAGGCTTCTCTAGTAATGTAGCTAATTAACACACGCTTCTCTTTGATGCCTTTTTATCTCCTGTACTTGCAGATTATCTGTCATGCTGCACATCCTGGTCATTCGCACCCTTACGAATCATGATTGTCCTCCAGTATCATCATCTGTTCCAGAACACTGCATCAGTGCATCCCTCCTGTGCCAAACCTGATTAGTTAGGTGTATTTAGCAAGCAAAGGATGACACTCACCCATTGGCCAGATTGTCATCATCATCATCCTCATCGTTCAGGCTCTTGTTAAGCAGGTCCGAGTCGCTCAGGTAGCCTGACTTCAGGTCAGTTTCTCCAGCGTCCAGACTGTCCATGTACTCGCTGCGTGACGCGTGGCTGAGACGGCCGGAGCAGCGCGCGGGCATCGTGTGTGACGTGTACTGAGACGACAGCTTGCTGCCCACCACACAGCTGCTGCCCGCGGAGGACGGGGCGTCACCAGCCTGCAGACGGGGGCTGGACTGCCCGTAACGCCAGGACAGAGGTGAGGAGCGGTTCGAGAGGCTGGAGATGCTGCGCGCGTTGGTCTCATCACTGTCGTAGCACATGCTGCTGTCCAGACAGCTGCAGATGGAAAGAGAAGATAAACTTAAACCACACAGTCACTGCTGAAATCACTGACTTGAAACATTTACATGCGGGTTTGACTGTCCACTAGCTAACTAATCAACAAAACTGAACTAGTTAAGCCTGGCATATGCTGGTGATGAGCCTGCTGGTCTCTTGTGGGTTGTTGAATCTGATCAGTAGAAACTCCATCTACAGGGAGGGTGAATCAGATCTCATGCAGAGAGTGAAAATAATCAGATGTTCCAGCATAATGAATAAAACAACATCCTCATCCACCACATGAACATCATGCAGCTATTTTTACCCTCTTCTCAGTATAATTCATCAAACCCTAAAGTCTGAAACAATAGAAAAATGCTTGTGGTTTCAAATATGATCCAAAATGTTCTGTCTGGATGCACCCGGGACATAAAATACACACTATCATAAGGGCAGTGGCTTAACAGTGTTACTCAGCTGCCAGAGGACAGCGTGGTTTGTGTTGTTCTGGTGATAACAGGTCACTCGGTCAATGTTACTTTGCTGCCAGTATGTCCTTTAACTCATACTAGGTCATTTTTCTGCTGTCATCGGGGACTTAATTAGTCATTTTTGGTTTCACACAGCAGAGATCAGAGGATAACTTGACATTAAAAGCTGAGGATCATGAAGGTAAAATACACTACAGCTTCATGTCAGAAAAAAACGTTCATATTTCTGTACTGTTAAAGAGCTTAAAATAACATCTATTTTTACTGTCCTGGACCTCGAGTCACACTGCAGCTAAACCTCATGACCTGCTGTCCACTCTCTGCTGATGCCACATCACATCTGATATGAAGCCAAAGTGAAGTTCCAGCCCTCTCCATGCTGGGATGATCTCTTACAGACTCCAGGACTGCATGGCTAAAGGTTCAGAAACAATCTGGGGGTTGATGCTGGAGGATGAATCATACACAAGCTCCTCCATCATGTCTTCTTATGAACACTTGTCACTCTTATAGGGAGACACATTTAAAATGGTGGAACATTAGCTGAATGAGCAATAATCGGATACAGAACCATATGTATTTATGCTAACTGCTGTTTATACTGGTTAACCTAAACCTTTTGGTCATAATTTACACAATGTTGTTTGTGTTGCAGGAACGGTAACAAGCGCGCAACAGGACAGGAGACCTCCAGAGATTTAAGTGCACTTCTCTACTTCATAAAGTAAATACTCTGAAACTCCAGTAATATTGCTACACTGTAGAGGACAGTTGACCTGCAGGTAAAGCTTTGATGTTTGGATGAGGCAGAGATCTTCAGGGGTAAAGCTAGAAGGGTGGCACTATTCCTGGACAGTTCCTCTTTAGGGAAGCAGAACATGTATTAGGATGTAGACTAGATCTGAGCTTCCTGATTATAATAAACTCTGTCTTGTTCTCTTTTTTGCACACACATTTTCTCCTCACTTACAGTATGAGCTCCTTTGATACTGTAAAAATATCTTTAAAAAAACGTAAAGTACCTTGAAAATATCTACAGATCAGAACGATTTGGTAACCACTCTGTTTGGCTGTGACATGTTGTGTGTTAGCTCTCTCTCACCTCTGACTCAGCTGGGTCCCTCTCAGACTGGACATGGTTTCCTCCAGGTTCTGTCGGAGATCCAGAACATTCTGAACTGTCCTCTTCCTTTGGGATTCTGGATCTACAAACACAAAAGTGGTCAACAACACTAACATCAGAACGCAGGTATTACACTGGTAGTAATGGAACCAATTGAAAGCACTTAAAATAACCAGACTCACTCAATCACCTGCCTGAGAGCTAACAAGCCTATCATTGGGAGCTATCAATGTCTCTTTGACAAGACACCACAAAATTACCAAATACTAAAAATAAGATCACCCAACACTGACGACCTCATATTACTCCATCACCTACATTTACAGAAGAACCAGTAATAAAGATCTGTTAATAGACATTAACTCTTTCTGTTCATCTCATGACTGGCTCTGAAAATCTTTCCTGCATGAGCGGCCGGTCAGCATGTCAACAGCATGACCAATCAATCGCATGCTGCAGTTAGGCACAGCGCCTGCCCTGACATTATTAACGACTGCTTTACAGAGAGAGAGAGGCTGTGCTTACAAGCATTACTGGACACCAGAAATGTCATGTCAATCAAATCCATTCCCATGAAAGAATTAACATGTGTTCTAACTAGCACGATCACCCAGCACTCGCATGGTGGAATTAGTTAATGAGCTGACCGGATGCCGAATTTGCATGGTACAGTATGCTGCAAGTGACTGTAAACAGACAAACCAGTGAGAAGCAGAGCAATGTAGTGTTGAGCAAAGGCACACGGATAGTACAGTGTAAAGAGACTGACTGCAGTGTAATGAGGTACAGTAGAACCTGAAGAGATTATGAGGTTTATATCCTCAATGTAATAGAGGCACAAAATGCATGTACTGTAAATGTACTGTAAGTGACTCTGGATAAAAGCGTCTGTCAAATCATAACTGTAACTGTAAATACACACAGTTATTTCAGTCAGAGTGATGAGTTCTCCTACCTGACACAGTCGCCTCTGGCTGCTCACAAAGGCCTAAAACATTAAAATTATAATGTGCTCTAAAGCTGCCTTGGAAACAATATGTAGTACAATAATATACAAATATATAATACACACACAAATATACATATATAAAGCTTTACCCTGTAGCAGCAGGACGCTATGTGACTGACTGCAGGGAGAATAAAGATTAATATTTACTCTTTATCTGTATGCTTTCACCTACTGGACCACTCAGTTCTGTGTCATGTGTGTGGAGTGCATCATTGACTTACATGTGAACACAACTGCTTTCCAATATTTCTCTCCAGATACTGGAATCACAATCAGCTCTTACAAATCACATATCAATCCACCACTGTTACAGAAGACCAGTGTGATCCCAGCAATCTCATGAATGTAATGAATCATCTGCCTCTCAGATCTCCATCACTGTGCTCTGCTCTGTGTTCCATCATAACACTTCCTCTCATATTATTTCCAGCTGGCACACAAATCAGATGTGGTCTCATTTCCTGTAGGTTAGACACCACGTCCTTCCTCAAATCAATCGATTGTCTCTCAGATATTTTGAGTCCACAGGTTAAGAACCCCCTCCTGCTGTGCTGTGCATTAGCAACAGAGAATTTTTCATTCTGATTCAGTCTGACCTGAAGTCACATGCAGATGTACAGACAGACTGAAGAGGAAGATTACTGTAGAGTGCTTTATTCTGCAGAACTGAACATATGTATAACTGCAGTTATACAGAGGACACTCAGATACAGAGAATGAGTGGATCACTGTTAGAAAGCTTGTGATTAAATGGTTTCATGCATTCAGAAGCTGCCCTGTAGCTCATTGTGTTCTCTCTATATTTAGTCTTAGATTTGGTCAGATGGGCCGAATGTGATAATGCGTTTCTGTTCATTACATCCCTCACTAATATGATGCAGAAAGGGAGAAAACCCAAATGCACAAACATGTCAGAATCTATTATAATTATACTGTGTATATATGAATGCACAAAAAAACAAACAGGATTCCAGGATGCTTAGGAATCATAAAACTTTTATTGGATTTCTATATTGGATTTCCATAAGATGCAGAGAATTCCTACAACAGTTTTGGAATCATATTCTTTGATATTATGTAATCTATATCAAGACCCTACATGTATTGGTAATCTTAATAATTCTGTTGTAAACTGTGTGTTCTACAATCACTGGAACTAGATGCATGTGTGGATTCCTTCAGGATCCTTTGACACGACTGACACATGAGCAGATCAACAGTATGTTGAAATGAGTTCTCTGAGATCATCACTAGTCATTTAACCCTCTGCTGTATTTGGTTTGTCGTAGCCATACTGACTTACACAATGCAGACCAACAAACAGGGAGGAAACATGCTGAGATTCTAGTCAAAGCACTGCAGAAATTCAAGAGAGCAAAGTGGTCATTTAAACAGAAGAGAAATATAGGTCACCTACTGTATATAATATAATAGATGAATAAAAGACACAGACTGCCTGATTAATACCACTGACATGATTTTACCATCGATATGCTTCATACAGTAGAACATGTAATCATCATGTAGTCTAAACAAATAAACGGTCATTTAGTTCTCATCAAATTCTCTGCCTGAAGACAAGCAACAATCCCTCCGAATACAGCAGCAGGGAAGGAGTCTGATGACAGAGCCGATGCTGTATGCATCTCTTGATAGCAGCCATTACCTCATTACAGCACACACACACACACGGACAGACATACACACACAGACAGACACACAACACCACGCAGGCGTCGAAAGCAGATCAGTGTGCCAAGCGTTACCCCCCCCCCCCACCGCGCGCATTTGTCGTTCAATCATGGAATGGTGTTGGATAAGCATCGGGGGGAATAATCTATGAGAGCAGTATTTTCCTACAAGTGTGAGAGACCGTGTGATAGACCATCAGAGGCACATGCTCTCCAGAACAAAGCCCTGCACTGTCCAGTCGCTCCAGCTCACCTTTACAAACGACACTTTAATGAAAGACTACTATGACAGTGAACGAGAGCTCTCCAGGGGTACACCAGCACAAATGCAGGGTTGCGATCGCAGGCTTTACAGTTTTTCAATCGCCTGCTTCATTCAGCAGCTCTGCTGTCAGCCGCAGCTGGCCGTTAGTGGGCGTGAGGTTGGTCAAGCTGGCTTTAGCTGTGACACAGCTATTGCTGTTCTGCAAGAAAACTAGGTTTGTCTGTATACAGTAAGCTGCAATTGGACTATTAGGCCATAAATAGATGAAGCTGTACTCACCAAGCATTTGACTAAAGAGCAACTGCTCTAAGTCTCCAAGAACAGTGACAACCAGCTCTGGGTCCACCTTAAGGAAGGGTTTATCACCGCCTTCCTCACCTTGACCTTTGGTCTCCGGGTCTCCAGAACTCCCAGTGGCTGCCTTCTTTCCACTTGCTTTGGCTTTGGAGGAAAGGATGTCATCGTCAGACTTGCATTCATCTGACGTCTTGCTAAGGGGTTTCACTTCCGCATATGGCCCTCGCGGGATCCGACTTTGGCCCTTTCCCAAAGCGCCAGGTGCTGGCAACGGGGTGAAGGTCTTGGGCTTGCCCTGAAACAGGGAGTGGTCTGATTTGGAAAGGTTGCGTGAGAGTTGCGTCCCACCTGCCCCTCCTCCGCCCACCAGTTTGGGTTTGCCCATCTTCAGGTGACCCGAGGCAGCCTTGCTCATATCATCACACCATTTGGGCTCGTAGAGTTGCATCTTTTTCTCAGCGTCCGTCAGCACGGCCAGGTTGGTGAGGGACCTCTGCTTGCGGAGGTTGGACGGCACTGGTATGCGTCCCTCTGTGCTGCCCACGCGGTACACCTTCAGTTCGCTCCTTGCCACGCTCTGAGGCACGCCAGATTTACCCCTCTTGGCAGCCATGCCTGCACCTTTGACTGCTTGCTTTGGCGCTTGCAGCTCGCTCAGGCTTTATCTCCCTGCTGGTCTCCTTTTTATTCGACCCCCAAGATTCTTCCTGTATACAAGCACATTGAGGACCTGAGGAGACAATTCTGCTGCTCGCTTTTGCGCCCTTTTTGCGCCCTTTCCGAGTCCTTTTTTCCTTCCTCCCTGAGTCTTCCTGTCGGGCAGAAGCAAACAGCTGCCGCCCTGGACCTGCTTCTCTCTCTCTTTCTCTCTCCCTTCAACAGACCGTCCTGCTGCTGAGCCGTGCAGCAGCCGAATGACAGCAGTGCAGAATGCAACAACAGTCCCTCCCCCCTCCCACTCCCTCTCTCTCTCCTTCTCTCTCTCTCCCTCTCTGTCTCTCTCTCTGTTGCATTTTCTGATGTGTCTCCCTGCCTCAGCAGAAAGTGTGAGACGTTAGGGGCAGATGACAAATAGCAAGGCATGAATGTAAACCGAATCTTGAACATCATTTTGCATATTTTCAAACGATCCTCCTCCATCTCCATTGTTCCTCCCCTCCCCCTCCAGTACAGAACACTCGTTAAAATCTTACACATAAATATATTGCATACGCAATGTACTCTGAGATTATCATTTACCAATACATAAATGCATTACATCAATGCAATGGTGTGTGGCAGTACAATACAAACAGTACAAACCGCCTGTAAAGGTCAAATGAAACACAATATTAAAACATTAATTAATCATGAGCTCTATTAGGTTCAATCTGTCTTACAGAAATGATTGCACACTGCTTTCAGCAGTATAATATAATACAGGATTATTATTTAAAACAGTTTTAAACCTGTAAAACAAAGGAGGTAACATGCAAAACAAATAATTATATAACATTAACAGTAAGAACATTATAAAATAACATGTAGTGAGACTGAGGAAAAACCCAGTTATTTTTAAAACAGTAATTATATACATGATTTGTATCACACAGGAATAAATGTTTAATAATGAGTTTGAACCCCTTCGGTCTTGTCTCGCATCATGAAGCTACACGTCATATATTGGTTGTGTTGTTTTGAGATGGTCCCTAACATCCCATCATGATATTCCACACACATCTCTCTCTGGAATACTCCGCAATGCTTCACTGGAGAAGCTGTCACCATAGCAACGCTTCTACCGACATCACAACACGCGCTAGGACAGCCATGTTCTGCTGCACAGAACACACAGCACAAATAAAGAAACAGCTTGCTACAGATTCACTTTCTGCCTCTATGTGTTCACAAGTGCTACAGCCTCACAGAAGCAGGTGAGCAGCCAGATTCATCTGAGCAGTCTGCTACAGCGTCTAAATTCAAACCTCAGCGCTCTCCTGTAGGGCTCCACACACACTCGGCCAACCACACGCGGCACCCGGGGCATCTGTGCTAATTCTGATGCCAAATAAGTTATTCAATGTTACTGAAGGGGAAACGAGGGACCAGGAAGAATAAAGCCTTTTGTTTCCTCTGGTCACGAGTGGCCATGCCGCTCAATGGGGCTTTTTCCAATGACATCATTAAATGCAGAACACACTTCCTGTGGTCACAAGCAAGCAGAGAAGACATTTATTTAATTTCTATCAATGAAACATTGGCCAGCTGGACATTTCAGTTCAAAAACAACAGAAACATCAGACTTTGAACAAAATACAGAGGAGAATTCAGTGCTTAAATGTTGCTTCTTCAATGGAGCTCTCAAATGTTTTTTTAAGTATTAACTTTGTCTGTTTTTGTTAGAATATATATATAATACAGATAGACACAGATCTTACAAACATCTCATTTGTTATTTGTCATTTGTTAGTGGAAGCTGTAATATACTGTATTAGTGTCATTACAACACTGCTCATCCTTGCACACTAACTGACAGAATTCTTTAAAAAGTCTGAAGCACGCGTGCTCATGTGACTACCTTCCTCCTTCTAAAGACAGCCAAAGCTTTTGCAAACATCTGGAGCTCATCCGGGTCTTGTGTTTGGCTAGCAGCACAGATTTTTGGAGATGTCTGAACATCTCAAGAGTTTCTGACATCTGCGATTGGTCGGCTGCTGTCATTACATCACAGTGAAAGATTACTCACAGTGAAGAGATGTGCTCATACAGTGTTCATTAAATCATTAGGAACGTTGTGTGTGTGTGAGAACACATGGGTGTGCCGCTCTGTCTGTCAGCCCTCTGGAGAGTGAATATAAATCCTAAATGTCATAGAAGTATTTTTCTTTAGCGCACGTGTTGTATATTTGTGTAATAATGCAACAGTCTCTGTTCAGTCTCAGCTGTAAACAGCTGTTTGCACTTTTTGGTGGTGCAAAAAAATAGATTGTAATTCATCGTTTTAAAAGCATTTTAGACATTTTTAGACTAACTAAGAACCTGTTTCTCACAATCCATCTAGACTTACTGTGTAAACTACAGCTGACTAAAATACTAGTGACCTAACAAAGCAAGGGGAGTGACTAGAAATAGACTCTTTACTGTGGTACACTGGAAGTAAATAACCTGTACACTGTCAGTCAGACGTCTGGATGATCACTCAGTGACTGCAGGAAAACATTCTCACAACGCTGGCTGTACTGAGAAATTCTGTGACATCCAACACAACAGAAATCTGCTACAGAAAGGAAATTACACTTGAAAACTTTCCACTTGGCATGTAACATCTTTATTCATCTAAATTAATTCAGTTTGTCTTCTATTAAATACTCCATTACAGCACCACCGTACTGAACACAAGACCAAACAGAAAGAGCTGCAGTTCTGTTCAGCACATGTGAGATATGAGGTATGTGCCCTCTGGAGACAGATGTAGTCTTCAGACAGGAGTTATACACACATCAGTTTACTCATAAATCACAGAGAACCAACACCAGCACCTGTATGTAAAATGATAACATATTTGACCAAACTAAATGCATAACTGTGGCAGTACAATGACAGTATCTGATGAGGAGGATATTGAATGATTAACATTTTATTATACACAAATATAATTCAATTCAATTCAATTCAACTTTATTTATATAGCGCTTTTCACAAAATGTCATTGTTACAAAGCAGCTTTACATAGCAGCTTATTTAAATATAAGACATGAATCTGTGAGTGTTTCAGCACTTACCCGGATCCTCACTGCAGACTCCCATAGAGTCTGAGGAACAGTCACTCAGATCCTCCAGAGATTCATCCAAATCCTCTCGAACCTGCAGCCTGAGCAGCACAGAGAAAGATGACCAAAGAAAACTGAGACTCTTTATAGCCTATAAACCACTGCTGAAAGAGAAGAGGTTTCAGTTAGGTATCACCTCAGATGTGTCTTAACAATCATTGAAAGAAATTAGAACAGACAGAAATGAGATCACTGGCATACAGTCCAGAGCTATAAAATGAATGTATAGCTCAGAAAGAGGTTTACAAGGAGAGAAACAATGGATCTTTGTGATTGTTTTACCTCAATCTCACCTGAATCTAAATGGTAGCACTGCAGCCATGCGTGGAGACTGGATTCCTGCAGCCATGCGTGGAGACTGGATTCCTGCAGCCATGCGTGGAGACTGGATTCCTGCAGCCATGCGTGGAGACTGGATTCCTGCGGCCATGCGTGGAGACTGGATTCCTGCAGCACGCGTGACACTGACATGAGATTCAGCTGCAATAAGTTTTCTATCAGCATCACCTGCTCCACCAACCAGCATTCTTCTCTCTTGCTTTTGTGAGCCTCTTTGAGTTCTATATGATGTTCCCCATATGACATTCCCATTGGTTGGCTTGTGATGGGCCTCTTTAGCAAACCCTGTTCCAGAGGACTCAGCATTGTCCAGACTCCTGAAACGATGATTTCCAGATCTCCAGTTATTGTTGGAAAGTCTATTCAGGTCTCCAAAAACTTGAGGCAATGAGCCACTTCGATGATCTCTTGTGTATTTAAATTGGAAAACCTCTCTTTTGGGGAACTGAGGGCTGCTGTGGGCCGAGCGCGTAGCAAAAGAATCTCTGTTAATGCCAGTGGATGTATCTTGGGATCTCTGTGAAGGGTAATTCCTCAGTGTTGACCCTCTGAGTAAGTTGTTTGAGACTGATAGAGAAGATATGGATGATGTGGAGGTTGTCCGTCCACTCGGTCTCTGCACAGCCGGTCGCAGTAAACTGCTGCTGAAGAACACGGTTTCTGGCTTGGAGAGGTTTGTCAGGCTCTTCGGCAGAGGAATATCAGTGCTGCTCTGAGACACTGTCTTCACATTTAGTCCAGAACTCATGGTTGTAGATGATCACCAGACGCAGATCTGAGAGGCACCATCAAGAATTTAACATCATTAGATTTCAACGGTTTAATGTTTATGTTTGCAAAATCCAAAAATATGTGTTATGACACTGAGGCTGTAATAAACTGAACATAAGCAGGATAATAAAGTGGTTACAATAAGCGTTACAGTAAAATACTATTTATTTGTTTTTCATATTTCCATTATTTAAAGCATGTTCACAGTGACTGACTGGCAGAAAATGCTTCAAACTGGCTCATTTTTTGAATATCAGCACAGATGTAGTGACCTTGTGACCTGCTTATATTTGACACAACAGCACCAATGCGACTGTGATCTCGCTCGAATTTAAGATATTAAATTATACTGTAAAATACAGCATTACGTCTCTGCTGAGATCGCTTGAGAAGAGTCAGAAGACATAGAAAGTCAAACTGTCTGTATAAAAGCTGATTTACTGTTGTTTTCTTCTAATAAACGAGAGGTCATGGTCTGCTGTCTCCACTCTGAATCTCCTGATCAAACCTCACCTACATAAAGTTCAACTACATACAAATGCCTATAAACATGAGCAATATTTGGCATTGAATGTTTTGGTCTGTTTGTACTAATGGTTAATTGTTGAGTATTGCTCTCTTTCTAATTAAACTCGGGTCGTGCTATAGCTGAGAATAATTAGACTCGCTAGCATACTGCAGTCAGTTTGCCAAATGATGCTCTGTTCACTGAAGAGGGCTGATCTGAGGTCAGCTGTCTGACGGG
This sequence comes from Botia kubotai, assembly GCA_036877585.1. Taxonomy (NCBI): domain Eukaryota; kingdom Metazoa; phylum Chordata; class Actinopteri; order Cypriniformes; family Botiidae; genus Botia; species Botia kubotai. The sequence goes on from JAZGTI010005406.1 coordinate 19,255, forward strand.
CACAGACTGACTCTCCCAGCAGTACACCAGATCTGTCTCAAACTCTTCCTGTGACTGGCACAAAATTGTCCCCTTCATCTCAGTGTGCCTGTTGAGTCCCACTGTTGTCCAGTTCTGATCAAATTAAACAGTTTTTTATTTAGCTTGCGCTCTATTTAAAACCACAGAGTCACATGACTGAAACAATCACTCATGAGCACATAAATCTATTAAAATGACCATATATTAATACCTGATCCCAGATCAGATTAAGCTACCAATTCAAGGGCCACATGTCTTTATGATTCTAAGCCCTGACTCCAGATCAGCAGTAAGTGCTGTAAGGTCAGGTGATGGAGGTATTGATAATGAGACCCTCAGGGTTTGGGTGAGCTGACACAGATGTCATGTTTCATTACTTACTCTTACTCTCCATAGTGACACGAGTCTACATTTAGATTCATGACAAGGACACAGTGCCACATCTAGTAAATATAGAGAAGACACACACCATTTCATACAGTTCAGGAATTATTAGTTAAAAATCTATTCCACAAATGCTTGATTTCAACACCTGATTTCAACACCTAGTTGAGAACAAATCTTATCAATAACAGTGAATATAGTGTTTCTGAAAATATTCAATAACTGAAGACTGAAACACTGTGACAGCAAGCTCCACTTTACCCCACACACAACATAATGCATTGTCAAAAACACACCTTGCAGACTGAAGTGATGTTTATAATCTACAGACAGCAGAGCAGAAGAGATCATGACACAGCAGTCCGACACACAGAGGAAGTGGCCCAGAAACACTGCTGCTTCAATACTGAGTCACTTTCAAACACACACAGAGAGCAAGTTACAAAGACAAACACATCTGTTATCTTAGCTTCCCAACTGTAATACTCAACAGGCACAAAAACTACCAAAATTGTTTTACATAGGCCATTAAATCTCACCTTAAATGAATTACATTCAGCTATATCTCAGCGGACAGCAGTGAATTCCTTTCACATCTTCTGTATGTGAGAGCATCTCACAGTCTGTGCTATCTGAGAGATAACCTTTAACGTCTGACAGAATCTCAAGGGAAGGCGGGACATCTGGACATCAGGGTGCAACATAAGCCAATGAGGAAGACTAAGAGAAAACGGAGGACACCCTCCCCTCACGATTTTACCAAGAGACATACAAACACAGTCTCCCTCACATCCAGACACACACATGCACATCAGCCACTCGTATTTCTGTCTGTCCTGACATCATGCCAAACGCTGTTTTCTGAGGTCGTGACCTGAAGCATGACGGCAGCTTTCAGCCTGACCTCCCATCATCAGACAACCATTCATTTGCATTGACGCGATACACCCACTTAATGACAGATGAACCCTTATTTGTGATACAAACAACTGCAAACGACACACTGTGACTGTTCAGTATCAGATGTTAGCCAATCAGATTTACACTTAATGTGTCAGCATAGTGTTCACCTGCTGGGTGATACATTTACATTGAAAGTGAGACAAAAGTTAAAACTAGAGACCAGAAAATAACTTGCTAGAACCAGTAAATAATCACTCAGAACTCCTGCCACACAATTATCTTCAGAAACGATTACAGTATAGATGGTCGTTTGTGATATGATATGATTTCTGTATATTACACATGTATATTCTTCCTGCAGTTCCCGTCCCTATGCTGGTCTTGACTTTATATAACAGACCTGGTTTGATTTGTTAAATTTAGACCAGAGACCCAGATTCAATAATTTATTTCTTTTGTGCCACATCTAGAAGACCAATCCAGTGTGTCAGATACAGTCTTGTCAGGGAGAGAGAGAGGGAGAGAGAGAGAGAAAGGTTGGGTCAAGCCAAGCAGAAGAAGCTGCAGATCAGTCTAAAGTGAGAGAGTACAGAGGAGAAAGACAGGATCAGAATCAGGAAAACTGTACTGTCATGCCCTCATAATACTACAGACTTCATGTTTCAAATATCAACTCTGTCTCATTTCTAACATTTCTTACAAAATTGCTAAAACCGCTCCCCCTTTAAACTCATAGCACTCCAGGGAACATTAAAAAGTGTGTGTTAGTATCTATACACAACCATCAGTGCCAGTTTATAACAACAAATCCATTCAGCTGCAATACACAATACTTTACCGTACCAGCTGCATAAAAACAACACATTAGCTCTGATCCAAACTTAACATACTTGTCATTAACATGCTGCCATTAGCACAATGTTTTAAAGCATTAAAATACACAGTACACGCTGCATCAAATAAGATGCTGTTTATGCACCCAGTGTAATGCTTCCAAACATATCTTCAACTCTGCCCAGAAAGAAAAAGGATTTTAGATGTGGACTGCAGCAGAACTCCACACTGATTTAACTGTCAAAGGCAGCACAGCCAGCAGACACTAACAAGTGCAAATCCATTCTAGTCATCACATAAATCTAGTGTAGATGGTGGATGAGCCGGAGGGACGTGCTCTTTTGGATCTGACTACAGTATGTTAAAATCCTGCAGCCTGGCAGAAGTGACCCAGTTTCCTCTGGAGCGTGTGTGTCATCAGAACCTGGCACTGGGATATATATCAAATGCAGTAATTGTACTGGAGAGTAAATTGATTTATGTGTTTGTTTTCATTGCCTGGTTTTGTTTCTGACCAATAAATAACCAAATGAGTTTACCACCACACTGACTACATAACATGTTTTAAAACAAATCTCTAACCCACAACATGTATTAAACTTCCAGCAGCGTTTGTGCTACAGACAGAAATGATTCTCATGTCACGCTGCCTGTTGGTTGGGGAATTTATGAAACATATGTGTAAGATTTCCTGAGATCAGTTCATGATATGATCCTAAACTCACCAGTTTTACCTCACAATGACTCATCTGACTCCTGGTGGGACGTGGTTTTAAAAAGCAAAGATTTTTTTGCCAGTTTGCTAAAACTAGTTTTTCAGAAGTATCATGTAGAACATGACAGTAATAAATGTGATCATGTCCCTCAGCAAAATCAACACTGTTGTGAAAGACAGAAACATACAAGTGCAAGCAAAAAGCCAGTGAGTGTGTCATCGTTTGTCATCGTTTCCAAGGAAAGGTGTGTCAACATTCGGGTGTAACAGATGTTTGTGTGTGTAATTGTAATACAGCAGAACCAGTCCAATAACGCTACAATAACATCATAATCTGGATCAGCACATCTTATAAGAGAGGTTTTACCATTTGGAAATGAACTTTGGGGGGAATTAGGCAACCAATGGCTCACTTACAGTTCTCTCTGCAGGGAGACAAGAAATTCTTTTAACATTAAAAACTGACATGCAACACCTTTAAAAGAACAAAACAACTGTTATATGATCTCTATGGAAATACCCTACATTACCATGACATCACCACATAACATCACAAACCCATGGTGATGTCATCTTAGCTCTGCCCATGTTAAGATCAAGTGATTTTTACCCTGAGTTCATCCAGCTGACAGTCCAACCATCAGCATCAGGAACGTCTGCAGGTGAAGAGCTACACAGCCTGATAAGACATCACACACAATTAAAGTTAAAATTGTACATGTACCATTAGCACCATGACAAAAACAAAACCTTACTATCCTACATTTCCACTTATAAAGACTCTTATCAGAGCTGTGACCTAGCAGTTCATGTTAAGTTGTGGTGCTCATGTGGGAAACAAGGGTTCAGATCTGGCTTATGGCGTTTCCCAGTCCTGCTCATGTTATTGTTTCCAGTCGTCTCCACTCTTCCACCAACACAAACGGGAAAAAATAAACGTTACAAAAGAACAAAACGTTTAGCAGCACTGGTGAGATATGAAATACTGCTCTTACACCATTAGGCTCAAATTTCACTCCATCAAATAACATCCATAAGACTCACAGTAATGTGCAGAGCATGATGCCTATTACACAAATTAAACATGTTCCCAGAACAGTGATTACTCCTTAACCTTGCCTAACCCTTACAATAACTTACAGAAAACTTTTGGATAAAATCAATGATTAGAAAAGAATGTTGTTCAAGCCCCTAAGCTTTATACTAGCTCTAACATCTGAATGGCTGATAGCAATATGACTTGAACCCGCTCTGAACAAGCCTAATTCACAGTCAGAACCAAGGTAAGGGCAACCATACTACTAACTACAGTTGTTGACGAGTGGTGGGTGTGCCTGGCTATGCATTCTCTCTCCATCATTTCTGATCTTACTTTCCATTATGAAACTAAACTAATAACAATCATTTTAATGACAAACCCTCAACCCAAAAACAGAATGTAAGATTCTGCAGGCTGTTAACAAATCACTCATAACCGCTTGCACATTTAACCAGCTTTACTCACTGTTAACAAATCACTCATAACCGCTTGCACATTTAACCAGCTTTACTCACTGTTGGAGACGTGGTTGATAACTCGGGGTGCAGACGAAAATCCACAGCAATTTACAGAAAGTAACCTCAATATATGAATTAAAGTGCTCAATCTTCATCAGTAATCATGGCTAGAATGTTCTCAGCCCACTACAGTCTCAGATAAAAGTGTCTCTGCTCTCTCGAGTCTGAGCACAAAAGGAAACTTTCTCTCTTCTTAAATATTCGCTCAACATCTTCATTGATGTTGAAGCCCATGTCTGAAACTCATATTCTCTCAGCCAGTAAATGGACAAGCTGGCACAGCTCCAGGTTCAATGGATATTTTTACAGATGCCGGAACAGACACATAAACCTGAACTGAGAGCCATTAGGTCTGGAGATGGATCCTACCTGTCATATCTAGAGCTCTTAGACCACACAGGTTCTGCTTTAAACGCATCACAGTGGACACTTAACACAATAATGGAATGACTCTTCTGGTGTCTTACATTAGCAGAACGTCGAGGTTGACAGGCCTCTGATCTTACCACTTCACTTTTTAAAGCACATTATACTTTTGAGTTCGGCTTTGATTTGCATTATTCTAAATGGCTCCTCTTATTTGCCAGGCCGGTCTTCACACTCATACACACACACACTGTCTGACAAACTGAAGTGGTGTTAATGTGATGTGTGTGACATGATCCACTGAACTCGAACCCTGTTAGACCTCCAGCTAAGAACACATCTGACTTCTCTTGTATCAGTGGGGAAAACAGCCTAGACCAGTTAAACAATGAGATGGTGACTAGCTCAACCAGCTTGTGCCAGTAATAGACTAGAATTGTCTTATAAAACCAGCCAGACAATCTTTACATTTCAGCTGGTTTAAACTGGTTTAACTAAGCTGTTTTATTCCCCAGGGCATCCACAAGTATTTGTGATAATGACCAAAGCAACTAGTTTTGATGGTGTGATGATGATGAAGAAAATCAGGATAATGATGATGAGTGTGGTGGTGGTGATGATGATGATGAAGGGTATATGACAGGTGTCAGTATCTCTGCAGACAGGGTCATGTTTCAGACTGAAGCTGCACTGAATCAATTCTGAACATGATGAAGTGATCAACCATTCCAAAGAACAAACAACTGATCAGCTGAAAACCAGCTGATATCAGACATGACAGAACTGTTGAATCTGAAAATTCAACATAAAGATAATCATTTACTTACAGATGCTGCCAAACGTGTGTGTGGACATACTTCTGCTGAAATGAACTAAAGAGGGGACAGCTTCATAACTTTACTGAGTACATGTCTCTCTCTCTCTCTCTCTCTCAGGACAGTTATCAGGACTGTTTGTTCAGAGGAGATACTGTCTTGTGATCAGAAACAGACTCCTGGTACATACATACACATCAGCTTTAAACTGTTTGAATTATCAAAGGAAGTGATTATGTTGTGAAACAGCGCCACCCGCAGACCGCTGTCAACACTCAACGTTCATGCAGAAGTTACATGATTCAAAACACTGGGTCTGCGTCATACTGTACAAACCTTTACTGTCCATCGTCCTCTTACATCGTCTCTCTTTTCAGAGAATATTATCTTGATTTTTACCCCCACTGGCAAACTGACAAGTCTTTAACACAATTGTGTTTGAGGATGTTTAGATTTTTTTTTCTGAAAAACAATACAATGTATAGAGTACAGTATATACTGTATCTTCTTTGTGTCTCTTTTATGTGACATGAAATGTCTAATATAGCTACAGTGGTTTATGATTAAGTGGGATGGTGATGATGGGAGAGATCACAGGGTTCTGAACACAGGGTGTATTAAGTGAGATGGTGATGATGGGAGAGATCACAGGGTTCT